>JAWNKV010000257.1:0-64853 GCA_035041805.1 Amiota mariae
ACAATTGATGAATATTTAAAATGCATTAAATTTTCTAAACTTGTTATCTTTCTTGAATATAATAAGTTTTTTTTTATTTTGATAACAAAATTTAAGAAAGACCAAGTAGAAATATAAATTGCTGTAGGTGTCATTTAAAACAATTAATGAATATTTAAAATGTATCAAATTTGCTCAAGTTGTTATCATACTTGTATATAGTAAGTATTTTATCAATACTTCGAATGATTTTATTCTTCTTGAATACAACGACGTTTTGAAAACAATCAAAAAAAATTTTTTTATTCTTGATATCAAAATTTAAGAAAAAAAAAGAATTGCTGCAGGTGTCATTTAGAACAATTGATGAAATTTTAAAATGTATCAAATTTGCTAAACTTGTTATCATACTTGAATATCTATTTAAATTTTTGATGTGTAAACATTTTTATGCTCAGGGGAAAAAATCTCGTTTCACATTGCAGATGTAAAACAGAGTAAGACGAAATCGGTGTGAGGTATATGAGAGTGTATTGGTGCAAAAATCAAGTTTAAATTTAAATATATACGTTTAGATCCAAATATGTAATTAAGCAGCGAACTATTACAAGGGTTGTTGGCTCAGTGAGTCAAGGCGCTGGTTTAAATGAGGATCCGGGTTCAAATCTTTGTGGTGGAAATTGTTTGTGTTGTTTTTATTTTTGTTTTTTGGTAAAATCTACAATGCATGCTGCAATGGTCTATATCAGAGGTGCCCAAACAATGCTTATGGAAGAGCAAATACCAATACATGTACAAGAAAACTACAATACATAGAAACGAAACATTTTTTTATATACACTGGAAAAAAAATTTAAGAATGATTTTTATTTAAAGCAGCACACTCTATGTATGCTAATAGTGGCTTTACAGTGAGCTAAGATTCGAATCTATGAAGATGCGACAGTGATTCGAGTTTCATTTGACAACAACAACAGGGAAAATGGCAAAAAAGAGGGGTTGTTGTAGCAGAGTGATTCGATTGAGAGATGCTAATCTCAAATAGATACGCTAAGATTCGGTTTTTTTTTAATGGTCAGTCTTAACAGGGCTAGGCAATTTGTAGGTTGGCAGCATTTTCATAATTTTGTCGTTTTTTGTGATTGTCATGTGTCTTCTTCTTCATTTTTTTGCGCGCATCGCATAAAACAGCTGATCATTGCAAAAAACAATTTGTAGAAAATTTTAAATTATAATTTTTTCTTTAAATATTAATAAATTAAGTAGCAGTAATGAAAAAGGAACCTGCAATTATTTGCATACACTCCAAATTGTTCTCAATCATATATTTTTCATAAAATGTCCATTTTGATTATCACAATTAGCCACAACGTTCCATTTGTATGTATAATCAAAACAAACAACAGCTGTTCGTGATACTAAAATATCACTGTAAACCACAAAACCGAATCTTCGTGATACGAGCCACTGCAATTTGCAATTTAAAACAAACCACGATTTCTCCAAGTGCTTCTCAATGAGTATTAAATCGTACGGCAAACAACAACAAAATCTACGTTGTCGCGAAAGTGTGTAAGACAAAATGCAGAGAAGAAATGAAATAGAAAAACAATCGCCATCTAACGCCAATTATTATGGGTGGAGATTTTAATACAAACTTTTCAAACCCACAATCGCAAGCCCTATCGAAATTTTTATTTGACATTTTCCATTTAAATATGAGCAATTCTCCACAAACCCCAACAACTAATAATTCCACTACAATAGATGCAGTTTTCCATAAATTTTTAAATACAGTAGAGTCGAAAATTTATATTTCTTATTTTAGTTACCATAAGCCAATACTAACCATTGTTAATTAATACATTTACACATATAACTTAAATAAAATAAAACAAACAAAACCCGCATATTCCATTCTATTTATCCAATACTTTAAATTGACAAAAAATATACTGAACGCATAAATACTTGTAACTTACAAAATTCTTCGTATCGTATTTGCAAATGCTTCTTTCATACTGTGCTCAAATGTAAAGCAAAAACGTGCTGAAGTAAGTATTTGTAAATATTATTATTAATAAAATTGTTTTATATATTTTGTAGGAGAAATAGATCTCAACGGACTACGCAGGAGCACCCTGAATTACAAGTAGGGAAAAATTATCCGGTGGCACCAAGTGTCATACAAAATTTGTGGGACCAATTGTCAACAGGCATGAGAGAACCAACACGCACTGCAAAAGAGTGGAAATTGGTAAGATATTTAAAGAATTATGAAATGTTCACTTTCTTACAGCATTTTTTTTATTTCAGAGCCTCAAAATTTGAAAAAACACCATCAGAAGCAGATCTTGTGCAATAAAAGTGAGTTTGAGAATGACTGGTGGAGGACCACACAAGAAGGCACCAAGTAGATTCGAGATGCAGCCATTGCATGTATTTGGCGTTGCAGACGGCATTGAAGATGACTTGAACTTAGGTTTCAGCGAAGTAAGTAAATTAATTGAATTCATTTTGTACATTTTTGGTTTTTGCAGATGCAAACAGAAACGGCTTTACAATTGCTATCGGACAGCGTACCATCGCCATCACCATTATCGTTGCCATTTCCATCACGATTGGCATTGCCATCACTCACACCATCACCATTGGCATTGCCTTCACCATCCAGCAGCCACAATCAAAAGGAGAAACGCCTTGACCATCTCTACGAAATTGCTGTAGCAAATATCCAGGCCCAAAGTAGCCGCGAAGAACGGCTCTTGGTGGATTTGGAAAGTATGGGCAACTCCTTTGCAATCTTGGTTAATGTGTTGACCAAAAATGCAGAAAACACAAAATGAAATAAAAAGAATTCAAATGAATTAAAAAATATTTAGTTTAGTTAAGTGAACTTATGTAAATTGTTGTTATTGTCGTAGCCTCTCTGTATAAATTATTGTCATTAATTCACATTAATGCTATAATATCCCTTCCTATTCATGTATAGGGAGAGGGCATTGTTAGCATCATTTTTTTGGGGGCAACGATAGCAACATGTGAGCAGTCCACCACACCAAGAAATGTACTGCGTATGGTAAAAAGAAAGCTTCATGCAAAATTTCAGCTCTCTAGCTCAAAAACTGAGGGACTTATTTGCATACATATAGACAGACGGACATGGCTGCAGCAACTCGTCTCCTCGCGCTGTTCAAGAATATATACTTTATGGGGCCACCGATGTCTATTTCCCTGTGTTATAAACTTCATGACAAACTTATAATTCACTGCATGATGATTATAAATATGTATTTTCCACGCCACGCTTCATACAAGTATTGTGGAGTATGAAGCATGCGCCAATTATCCTCAATGCCATTTTCGTGCATGTAGTGGAGCATTCGTAGTTTCAATAGGTATCGAAAACGGGACTTCAAAACACCGAATGCCCCCTGCACGACGTACCTGGCCTTTGCATGAATTTTGTTGAAGTTTCTTTCGGGTGCTGTTAAAGGCGCTGCCACTGGAGTCATCAAAAACGGTTTCAATAGATACCCTTGTCAACAAGGAGCCACGTGGGAATCGAAGCTAAATGATTCGCCATGAAAAGGTGCCGTGCTTCCGACATCCTCCAAATCGCAGAGTCGTGGCAGGACCCTGGGAAGTTTGGGTTCACAGATGTGAACACCAACTGGTGATCACAAGCCTGGCGAAAAATAAACGTTAACACCATGTAATTTATATTATGTTGTTCATACTTGTGAGCGATCTGGTAACCCTAATATTAACAACACTACCCCATAATCAGTCCGAACGGACATTATTCATATTCTAATTAAAATATACTTGTTAAAAATAATAAACGTGGTCATTATTTTCAGTTCAGAAGTGGGATAAGTTTAATGCATTTTATAATACAATAAGTAAAAAACAAAATATAAACGATAACGAAATGAAATTTTTTCCAACGTAATAAAAAGGAAAAAAATATAAAACGAACCGACAACAACGAACAACGAATAGAAAGATTGAGGATAGTAAACAATGATGAAAATAATTGATTGAAGACGGTTCAATTAAAATTAATGCTTCGAGAGCGTGATTTGCAAACATCGGGTAGCAAAGCGGAATTGGTGCAGCGGTTGATGGAGTATGTGGAGACCGATGAGATCGAGATGCCTTCCCAACGTCAAATGCAAAAACAAATCGATGATTTTCGAGATTTGGTGAATCAACTAGTATAAACGCAAAAGGAGCCACTCGAAGTGGCAAATAAAAAAACCGGCAACGGCAGAAACGACAACAACAACGGTTACGGCATCAACGCCTATGATACCAACGGCAACAGAGGCAAAGTTAATTATACCAATGCTAACTACAACAACAAGTTCTACCATACGTCCGTATCCAATGGATCGGTAAAAGAAATCGCAAGTACATTACCTGATTTTGACCCAACGAATGAACAATCGCTAACGGCGAAACAGTTCATCGATCGTGTGGATAAAGTGATACATACAATTGGAATGAGAAATTAATATTATTTATAGCATTGTACACAAAATTAAAAGGCGTTGCCAGAATGTGGCTAGTTTTATCGCCAACCCTTGGGCGAGCTTTGCGAATTCTTTGCCTACGGAACTTGGATGTTCCTATGATGAAGCGCACATACACTATACCATGGCTAATGCAACACGACGATCTAAAGAAACCATCAACGAATATTGTTTCCGAATTTCGGCACTAGGTCATCGGTATAACTTGAGCGAAACTGCAATCATCAAATATGCGCACACCTGCGTAAAACATCGTGAATTTCAATTAGCTATTGCAGCTACAAAATCTCATCGATGAGGGAAATGCGAGATACAGTGCAAGAGTATGTCGCGAATCGAAGCAAGATCAACGACTTCAAGTCAGAAGCAGCCACAAAACGGGTTGGCACAGTGAAACCAACGAACGGTAAACCACAAATTAAATTTTATAACTGCGGTGAAGTTAGACATATCTCCAGCAATTGCTTGAAACCGCAAAAATGTCATCGCTGTACTAAATGCAACAAAGTTCATCCTAGAGGAGAAGCGGAGGAATGTCGGAAATCTAGTTTGGATGTACGTCAGTTCCAAACAGTAAGCTACGACGAATGTTTCAAGAAAATCGTTATGGTTCAATCCAAACCATATTGCGTTTTCTTAGATTCGGGCAGTCAATGCAGTCTCGTCCGTGAAACTGTTACGCGGCAACTACAGGTAAATAGACAAATATGTTGTATACAAATTACAGGGATCTGCGGTTGAACACAAAGCGTGCGTGAAGCAATAATAGTTAATATGGATATAGATGGAAATATCATCACTGCTCAGACGTTCATCGTGGAGGACAATATGATTTCTTCTTAGGGCAAGATGTCCTTGTAAATCCAAATTTAACGTTTAGAATTGAAAACGGTCAGACAATGGTAGCAAGCAAATGTATGGTACAAGCAATTTCTAAATTTCCGAGACCAACTAACGTGACGGAGGTACGAAGATTTTTGGTTTGAGTGGTTATTTTCGAAAATGTATTGTTGGATATGCCGTTATATCAGAACCAATGCGAAGCTTGTTATGTAAAGGTCAGACGTTCTTATGGGAGCAGCAGCAGCAAGCCTGTATAAAAGCCGAATTAAAATTGAAATTAATATCCAAACCAATTCTTACGTCATATCGCGTGGATGCTGAGCAAGAACTTCATACTGATGCATGCTTCATACTTCAATAGGCTTAGCTGGTGTTTGGCTTCAACTCGAAAATGAAGAACTTAAACCGATCACATACTTCAGCCGGTCAATAAGTAAAGATGAGAAAAAGTATCATAGCTACGAATTGAAAGCATTATCAGTTGTCGAATCTCTCGAACGATTCAAATACTACATCGACGGGAAAAAAATAAATGTAATCACCAATTGTAATGCGCTTAAAACGACAATAGAGAAACGAGAGTTGATACAAAGAATCGCTCGCTGTTGGTTGCGAAGTCAGGAGTTTGATATAGACGTTGTTCATTGACCGTCAACGCGAATGTAGCATGTAGATACGTTGAGTCGCGCCCCGAATGAAAGAGCTCATGAAATCGACTCAGCCGATTTGAAAATTTTGAAAACATTGATTGGGGAAGTCCATTAGTTATTCAGTATGCAACTCCAGGATCCGAAATACAACGTATTGTGAGAGAAATGAAATCCGAGAAGAAAAACGAAAACAGTGGCTATGTACTCCAACGCCAACTACATCAAATCATTTGTTGGCTGCGTATTTAACAAGCGACCACCGCTTCAAAATGACAAAAGCGAGATGTTGACTACTGAAGAGCTACATGAACAACGAAATAACGCAGCGAAGAAAGTCAGTGATCCACGAGCACAGGCAAAAATGCGATATGATTCCCAACATGCAACGCCTAAAATATATAAAGAAGGAGATATCGTGTTGGTTGAACACGAACCCGTTTGCACCGGAACATCACGTAAATTGCAATATCGATATAAAGGACCATTCGTTGTCTCGAAGGTACTTCCAAAGGATCGTTATGTTATTAAGGACCTCCCTAATTCACAGCGAACAACACATCAATACACGTCGGTATATTCGTCAGACAAGATGAAACCATGGTGTCAATTACCTCCAATAACTGATGACGACTCTCCAGATCATGACGATTCCGGCGGGAACGACATGGAAGAGCAGGATTGCCGACTGTGAGCGATCTGGTAACCCTAATATTAACAACACTACCACATAATCAATCCGAACGGCCTGCCTGTAAAGGATGTAAAGCGATGCCCAACACTTAAAAGCCACCATCGAAAAAGATACGTGAAAAAGACGGAAAACCTTATATTCTTTTGTAAAACACACATTATTCATATTCTAATTAAAATATACTTGTTAAATATAATAAACGTGGCGATTACTCTCATACTTACGGCTTCCACATTAATGCTATAATATCCCTTCCTATTCATGTATAGGGAGAGGAGATTGTTAGCATAATTTTTTTTTTTGGGGCAACGATAGCAACGTGTGTGCAGTCCACCGCCCCAATTGTGGCCTGTATGCCAAACGCACAGCAAATAACAATGATTACAAATTAGAAATGTACATACATACTTCGAATAGTTTTTTTTTACCTACCCTCGCTTCACTTACTTTTTTTCCTCAATTGTTTGAGGGAAACCTACTCCACCCCGCATATCAAATTTGATATGTTTTCAATTGCGCGGGATACTGAGGATTGGCTCATGGGAGCAACGTGGTTGTTTTCTATGCACTTTTCGTATGAACCATGTGCATAGAAACATAAAGCCGCCATGAAACGAAGCTTACATGGAATTATTGAGTTTCCATTATCATGCGGCTTCAATTCATATATCAATTGGTGGCACAACATTTTTGAGAATCGATAATTTTTCTCATAAATATTGTCCGGCATTGAAAATGGATCGCTATGATCTCGCAATGTTTTCGGCACATTTCTTTTCTCATAATTTTCACTTTCCTTTAAATTTTCAGCAAGCAAACACCACACGATATCCATTTTACAGAGCGATAACAGTGTACACAAATTAACGTTTTTTTATGCAAACAAATTGATACCTCCTAGGCAGCAGATGTCAAGAAAAGAAACAGTTTACATCTGAAGAGCTTATCGTGACATCGCAAACATCAATTAGCAGCCATTTGTTACTCTGTTAGGCGTTAACAGGCAAACAATTTCTTCGTCATCGCTGTGAGAATAGGTTTGTAAGTTTCTTGTAAAACCACGCATACATTTTCGTTCGGTTTTACATTTAAATGCTTTGCTGCTTATTGCATTTTGTGTTGTTATTATTGTACTTTTTCGTCTCATTTACTATGAACTGAGTACGCATCATTTTTATTAATTTTGCAGCAGGAGAGATAGTGATTTTTTATTTAAGAAAATGTTAACAAAATGAAATTATATATAAAATAAAAAAGAAGAATAATTTTCAGTTCAGAAGTGGGATAAGTTTAATGCATTTTATAATACAATAAGTAAAAAACAAAATATAAACGATAACGAAATGAAATTTTTTCCAACGTAATAAAAAGGAAAAAAATATAAAACGAACCGACAACAACGAACAACGAATAGAAAGATTGAGGATAGTAAACAATGATGAAAATAATTGATTGAAGACGGTTCAATTAAAATTAATGCTTCGAGAGCGTGATTTGCAAACATCGGGTAGCAAAGCGGAATTGGTGCAGCGGTTGATGGAGTATGTGGAGACCGATGAGATCGAGATGCCTTCCCAACGTCAAATGCAAAAACAAATCGATGATTTTCGAGATTTGGTGAATCAACTAGTATAAACGCAAAAGGAGCCACTCGAAGTGGCAAATAAAAAAACCGGCAACGGCAGAAACGACAACAACAACGGTTACGGCATCAACGCCAATGATACCAACGGCAACAGAGGCAAAGTTAATTATACCAATGCTAACTACAACAACAAGTTCTACCATACGTCCGCATCCAATGGATCGGTAAAAGAAATCGCAAGTACATTACCTGATTTTGACCCAACGAATGAACAATCGCTAACGGCGAAACAGTTCATCGATCGTGTGGATAAAGTGATACATACAATTGGAATGAGAAATTAATATTATTTATAGCATTGTACACAAAATTAAAAGGCGTTGCCAGAATGTGGCTAGTTTTATCGCCAACCCTTGGGCGAGCTTTGCGAATTCTTTGCCTACGGAACTTGGATGTTCCTATGATGAAGCGCACATACACTATACCATGGCTAATGCAACACGACGATCTAAAGAAACCATCAACGAATATTGTTTCCGAATTTCGGCACTAGGTCATCGGTATAACTTGAGCGAAACTGCAATCATCAAATATGCGCACACCTGCGTAAAACATCGTGAATTTCAATTAGCTATTGCAGCTACAAAATCTCATCGATGAGGGAAATGCGAGATACAGTGCAAGAGTATGTCGCGAATCGAAGCAAGATCAACGACTTCAAGTCAGAAGCAGCCACAAAACGGGTTGGCACAGTGAAACCAACGAACGGTAAACCACAAATTAAATTTTATAACTGCGGTGAAGTTAGACATATCTCCAGCAATTGCTTGAAACCGCAAAAATGTCATCGCTGTACTAAATGCAACAAAGTTCATCCTAGAGGAGAAGCGGAGG
Source organism: Amiota mariae (assembly GCA_035041805.1). NCBI lineage: Eukaryota > Metazoa > Arthropoda > Insecta > Diptera > Drosophilidae > Amiota > Amiota mariae. The sequence goes on from JAWNKV010000257.1 coordinate 9,181, forward strand.
AATGTCGGAAATCTAGTTTGGATGTACGTCAGTTCCAAACAGTAAGCTACGACGAATGTTTCAAGAAAATCGTTATGGTTCAATCCAAACCATATTGCGTTTTCTTAGATTCGGGCAGTCAATGCAGTCTCGTCCGTGAAACTGTTACGCGGCAACTACAGGTAAATAGACAAATATGTTGTATACAAATTACAGGGATCTGCGGTTGAACACAAAGCGTGCGTGAAGCAATAATAGTTAATATGGATATAGATGATTGAAGACGGTTCAATTAAAATTAATGCTTCGAGAGCGTGATTTGCAAACATCGGGTAGCAAAGCGGAATTGGTGCAGCGGTTGATGGAGTATGTGGAGACCGATGAGATCGAGATGCCTTCCCAACGTCAAATGCAAAAACAAATCGATGATTTTCGAGATTTGGTGAATCAACTAGTATAAACGCAAAAGGAGCCACTCGAAGTGGCAAATAAAAAAACCGGCAACGGCAGAAACGACAACAACAACGGTTACGGCATCAACGCCAATGATACCAACGGCAACAGAGGCAAAGTTAATTATACCAATGCTAACTACAACAACAAGTTCTACCATACGTCCGCATCCAATGGATCGGTAAAAGAAATCGCAAGTACATTACCTGATTTTGACCCAACGAATGAACAATCGCTAACGGCGAAACAGTTCATCGATCGTGTGGATAAAGTGATACATACAATTGGAATGAGAAATTAATATTATTTATAGCATTGTACACAAAATTAAAAGGCGTTGCCAGAATGTGGCTAGTTTTATCGCCAACCCTTGGGCGAGCTTTGCGAATTCTTTGCCTACGGAACTTGGATGTTCCTATGATGAAGCGCACATACACTATACCATGGCTAATGCAACACGACGATCTAAAGAAACCATCAACGAATATTGTTTCCGAATTTCGGCACTAGGTCATCGGTATAACTTGAGCGAAACTGCAATCATCAAATATGCGCACACCTGCGTAAAACATCGTGAATTTCAATTAGCTATTGCAGCTACAAAATCTCATCGATGAGGGAAATGCGAGATACAGTGCAAGAGTATGTCGCGAATCGAAGCAAGATCAACGACTTCAAGTCAGAAGCAGCCACAAAACGGGTTGGCACAGTGAAACCAACGAACGGTAAACCACAAATTAAATTTTATAACTGCGGTGAAGTTAGACATATCTCCAGCAATTGCTTGAAACCGCAAAAATGTCATCGCTGTACTAAATGCAACAAAGTTCATCCTAGAGGAGAAGCGGAGGAATGTCGGAAATCTAGTTTGGATGTACGTCAGTTCCAAACAGTAAGCTACGACGAATGTTTCAAGAAAATCGTTATGGTTCAATCCAAACCATATTGCGTTTTCTTAGATTCGGGCAGTCAATGCAGTCTCGTCCGTGAAACTGTTACGCGGCAACTACAGGTAAATAGACAAATATGTTGTATACAAATTACAGGGATCTGCGGTTGAACACAAAGCGTGCGTGAAGCAATAATAGTTAATATGGATATAGATGATTGAAGACGGTTCAATTAAAATTAATGCTTCGAGAGCGTGATTTGCAAACATCGGGTAGCAAAGCGGAATTGGTGCAGCGGTTGATGGAGTATGTGGAGACCGATGAGATCGAGATGCCTTCCCAACGTCAAATGCAAAAACAAATCGATGATTTTCGAGATTTGGTGAATCAACTAGTATAAACGCAAAAGGAGCCACTCGAAGTGGCAAATAAAAAAACCGGCAACGGCAGAAACGACAACAACAACGGTTACGGCATCAACGCCAATGATACCAACGGCAACAGAGGCAAAGTTAATTATACCAATGCTAACTACAACAACAAGTTCTACCATACGTCCGCATCCAATGGATCGGTAAAAGAAATCGCAAGTACATTACCTGATTTTGACCCAACGAATGAACAATCGCTAACGGCGAAACAGTTCATCGATCGTGTGGATAAAGTGATACATACAATTGGAATGAGAAATTAATATTATTTATAGCATTGTACACAAAATTAAAAGGCGTTGCCAGAATGTGGCTAGTTTTATCGCCAACCCTTGGGCGAGCTTTGCGAATTCTTTGCCTACGGAACTTGGATGTTCCTATGATGAAGCGCACATACACTATACCATGGCTAATGCAACACGACGATCTAAAGAAACCATCAACGAATATTGTTTCCGAATTTCGGCACTAGGTCATCGGTATAACTTGAGCGAAACTGCAATCATCAAATATGCGCACACCTGCGTAAAACATCGTGAATTTCAATTAGCTATTGCAGCTACAAAATCTCATCGATGAGGGAAATGCGAGATACAGTGCAAGAGTATGTCGCGAATCGAAGCAAGATCAACGACTTCAAGTCAGAAGCAGCCACAAAACGGGTTGGCACAGTGAAACCAACGAACGGTAAACCACAAATTAAATTTTATAACTGCGGTGAAGTTAGACATATCTCCAGCAATTGCTTGAAACCGCAAAAATGTCATCGCTGTACTAAATGCAACAAAGTTCATCCTAGAGGAGAAGCGGAGGAATGTCGGAAATCTAGTTTGGATGTACGTCAGTTCCAAACAGTAAGCTACGACGAATGTTTCAAGAAAATCGTTATGGTTCAATCCAAACCATATTGCGTTTTCTTAGATTCGGGCAGTCAATGCAGTCTCGTCCGTGAAACTGTTACGCGGCAACTACAGGTAAATAGACAAATATGTTGTATACAAATTACAGGGATCTGCGGTTGAACACAAAGCGTGCGTGAAGCAATAATAGTTAATATGGATATAGATGGAAATATCATCACTGCTCAGACGTTCATCGTGGAGGACAATATGATTTCTTCTTAGGGCAAGATGTCCTTGTAAATCCAAATTTAACGTTTAGAATTGAAAACGGTCAGACAATGGTAGCAAGCAAATGTATGGTACAAGCAATTTCTAAATTTCCGAGACCAACTAACGTGACGGAGGTACGAAGATTTTTGGTTTGAGTGGTTATTTTCGAAAATGTATTGTTGGATATGCCGTTATATCAGAACCAATGCGAAGCTTGTTATGTAAAGGTCAGACGTTCTTATGGGAGCAGCAGCAGCAAACCTGTATAAAAGCCGAATTAAAATTGAAATTAATATCCAAACCAATTCTTACGTCATATCGCGTGGATGCTGAGCAAGAACTTCATACTGATGCATGCTTCATACTTCAATAGGCTTAGCTGGTGTTTGGCTTCAACTCGAAAATGAAGAACTTAAACCGATCACATACTTCAGCCGGTCAATAAGTAAAGATGAGAAAAAGTATCATAGCTACGAATTGAAAGCATTATCAGTTGTCGAATCTCTCGAACGATTCAAATACTACATCGACGGGAAAAAAATAAATGTAATCACCAATTGTAATGCGCTTAAAACGACAATAGAGAAACGAGAGTTGATACAAAGAATCGCTCGCTGTTGGTTGCGAAGTCAGGAGTTTGATATAGACGTTGTTCATTGACCGTCAACGCGAATGTAGCATGTAGATACGTTGAGTCGCGCCCCGAATGAAAGAGCTCATGAAATCGACTCAGCCGATTTGAAAATTTTGAAAACATTGATTGGGGAAGTCCATTAGTTATTCAGTATGCAACTCCAGGATCCGAAATACAACGTATTGTGAGAGAAATGAAATCCGAGAAGAAAAACGAAAACAGTGGCTATGTACTCCAACGCCAACTACATCAAATCATTTGTTGGCTGCGTATTTAACAAGCGACCACCGCTTCAAAATGACAAAAGCGAGATGTTGACTACTGAAGAGCTACATGAACAACGAAATAACGCAGCGAAGAAAGTCAGTGATCCACGAGCACAGGCAAAAATGCGATATGATTCCCAACATGCAACGCCTAAAATATATAAAGAAGGAGATATCGTGTTGGTTGAACACGAACCCGTTTGCACCGGAACATCACGTAAATTGCAATATCGATATAAAGGACCATTCGTTGTCTCGAAGGTACTTCCAAAGGATCGTTATGTTATTAAGGACCTCCCTAATTCACAGCGAACAACACATCAATACACGTCGGTATATTCGTCAGACAAGATGAAACCATGGTGTCAATTACCTCCAATAACTGATGACGACTCTCCAGATCATGACGATTCCGGCGGGAACGACATGGAAGAGCAGGATTGCCGACTGTGAGCGATCTGGTAACCCTAATATTAACAACACTACCACATAATCAATCCGAACGGCCTGCCTGTAAAGGATGTAAAGCGATGCCCAACACTTAAAAGCCACCATCGAAAAAGATACGTGAAAAAGACGGAAAACCTTATATTCTTTTGTAAAACACACATTATTCATATTCTAATTAAAATATACTTGTTAAATATAATAAACGTGGCGATTACTCTCATACTTACGGCTTCCACATTAATGCTATAATATCCCTTCCTATTCATGTATAGGGAGAGGAGATTGTTAGCATAATTTTTTTTTTTGGGGCAACGATAGCAACGTGTGTGCAGTCCACCGCCCCAATTGTGGCCTGTATGCCAAACGCACAGCAAATAACAATGATTACAAATTAGAAATGTACATACATACTTCGAATAGTTTTTTTTTACCTACCCTCGCTTCACTTACTTTTTTTCCTCAATTGTTTGAGGGAAACCTACTCCACCCCGCATATCAAATTTGATATGTTTTCAATTGCGCGGGATACTGAGGATTGGCTCATGGGAGCAACGTGGTTGTTTTCTATGCACTTTTCGTATGAACCATGTGCATAGAAACATAAAGCCGCCATGAAACGAAGCTTACATGGAATTATTGAGTTTCCATTATCATGCGGCTTCAATTCATATATCAATTGGTGGCACAACATTTTTGAGAATCGATAATTTTTCTCATAAATATTGTCCGGCATTGAAAATGGATCGCTATGATCTCGCAATGTTTTCGGCACATTTCTTTTCTCATAATTTTCACTTTCCTTTAAATTTTCAGCAAGCAAACACCACACGATATCCATTTTACAGAGCGATAACAGTGTACACAAATTAACGTTTTTTTATGCAAACAAATTGATACCTCCTAGGCAGCAGATGTCAAGAAAAGAAACAGTTTACATCTGAAGAGCTTATCGTGACATCGCAAACATCAATTAGCAGCCATTTGTTACTCTGTTAGGCGTTAACAGGCAAACAATTTCTTCGTCATCGCTGTGAGAATAGGTTTGTAAGTTTCTTGTAAAACCACGCATACATTTTCGTTCGGTTTTACATTTAAATGCTTTGCTGCTTATTGCATTTTGTGTTGTTATTATTGTACTTTTTCGTCTCATTTACTATGAACTGAGTACGCATCATTTTTATTAATTTTGCAGCAGGAGAGATAGTGATTTTTTATTTAAGAAAATGTTAACAAAATGAAATTATATATAAAATAAAAAAGAAGAATAATTTTCAGTTCAGAAGTGGGATAAGTTTAATGCATTTTATAATACAATAAGTAAAAAACAAAATATAAACGATAACGAAATGAAATTTTTTCCAACGTAATAAAAAGGAAAAAAATATAAAACGAACCGACAACAACGAACAACGAATAGAAAGATTGAGGATAGTAAACAATGATGAAAATAATTGATTGAAGACGGTTCAATTAAAATTAATGCTTCGAGAGCGTGATTTGCAAACATCGGGTAGCAAAGCGGAATTGGTGCAGCGGTTGATGGAGTATGTGGAGACCGATGAGATCGAGATGCCTTCCCAACGTCAAATGCAAAAACAAATCGATGATTTTCGAGATTTGGTGAATCAACTAGTATAAACGCAAAAGGAGCCACTCGAAGTGGCAAATAAAAAAACCGGCAACGGCAGAAACGACAACAACAACGGTTACGGCATCAACGCCAATGATACCAACGGCAACAGAGGCAAAGTTAATTATACCAATGCTAACTACAACAACAAGTTCTACCATACGTCCGCATCCAATGGATCGGTAAAAGAAATCGCAAGTACATTACCTGATTTTGACCCAACGAATGAACAATCGCTAACGGCGAAACAGTTCATCGATCGTGTGGATAAAGTGATACATACAATTGGAATGAGAAATTAATATTATTTATAGCATTGTACACAAAATTAAAAGGCGTTGCCAGAATGTGGCTAGTTTTATCGCCAACCCTTGGGCGAGCTTTGCGAATTCTTTGCCTACGGAACTTGGATGTTCCTATGATGAAGCGCACATACACTATACCATGGCTAATGCAACACGACGATCTAAAGAAACCATCAACGAATATTGTTTCCGAATTTCGGCACTAGGTCATCGGTATAACTTGAGCGAAACTGCAATCATCAAATATGCGCACACCTGCGTAAAACATCGTGAATTTCAATTAGCTATTGCAGCTACAAAATCTCATCGATGAGGGAAATGCGAGATACAGTGCAAGAGTATGTCGCGAATCGAAGCAAGATCAACGACTTCAAGTCAGAAGCAGCCACAAAACGGGTTGGCACAGTGAAACCAACGAACGGTAAACCACAAATTAAATTTTATAACTGCGGTGAAGTTAGACATATCTCCAGCAATTGCTTGAAACCGCAAAAATGTCATCGCTGTACTAAATGCAACAAAGTTCATCCTAGAGGAGAAGCGGAGGAATGTCGGAAATCTAGTTTGGATGTACGTCAGTTCCAAACAGTAAGCTACGACGAATGTTTCAAGAAAATCGTTATGGTTCAATCCAAACCATATTGCGTTTTCTTAGATTCGGGCAGTCAATGCAGTCTCGTCCGTGAAACTGTTACGCGGCAACTACAGGTAAATAGACAAATATGTTGTATACAAATTACAGGGATCTGCGGTTGAACACAAAGCGTGCGTGAAGCAATAATAGTTAATATGGATATAGATGATTGAAGACGGTTCAATTAAAATTAATGCTTCGAGAGCGTGATTTGCAAACATCGGGTAGCAAAGCGGAATTGGTGCAGCGGTTGATGGAGTATGTGGAGACCGATGAGATCGAGATGCCTTCCCAACGTCAAATGCAAAAACAAATCGATGATTTTCGAGATTTGGTGAATCAACTAGTATAAACGCAAAAGGAGCCACTCGAAGTGGCAAATAAAAAAACCGGCAACGGCAGAAACGACAACAACAACGGTTACGGCATCAACGCCAATGATACCAACGGCAACAGAGGCAAAGTTAATTATACCAATGCTAACTACAACAACAAGTTCTACCATACGTCCGCATCCAATGGATCGGTAAAAGAAATCGCAAGTACATTACCTGATTTTGACCCAACGAATGAACAATCGCTAACGGCGAAACAGTTCATCGATCGTGTGGATAAAGTGATACATACAATTGGAATGAGAAATTAATATTATTTATAGCATTGTACACAAAATTAAAAGGCGTTGCCAGAATGTGGCTAGTTTTATCGCCAACCCTTGGGCGAGCTTTGCGAATTCTTTGCCTACGGAACTTGGATGTTCCTATGATGAAGCGCACATACACTATACCATGGCTAATGCAACACGACGATCTAAAGAAACCATCAACGAATATTGTTTCCGAATTTCGGCACTAGGTCATCGGTATAACTTGAGCGAAACTGCAATCATCAAATATGCGCACACCTGCGTAAAACATCGTGAATTTCAATTAGCTATTGCAGCTACAAAATCTCATCGATGAGGGAAATGCGAGATACAGTGCAAGAGTATGTCGCGAATCGAAGCAAGATCAACGACTTCAAGTCAGAAGCAGCCACAAAACGGGTTGGCACAGTGAAACCAACGAACGGTAAACCACAAATTAAATTTTATAACTGCGGTGAAGTTAGACATATCTCCAGCAATTGCTTGAAACCGCAAAAATGTCATCGCTGTACTAAATGCAACAAAGTTCATCCTAGAGGAGAAGCGGAGGAATGTCGGAAATCTAGTTTGGATGTACGTCAGTTCCAAACAGTAAGCTACGACGAATGTTTCAAGAAAATCGTTATGGTTCAATCCAAACCATATTGCGTTTTCTTAGATTCGGGCAGTCAATGCAGTCTCGTCCGTGAAACTGTTACGCGGCAACTACAGGTAAATAGACAAATATGTTGTATACAAATTACAGGGATCTGCGGTTGAACACAAAGCGTGCGTGAAGCAATAATAGTTAATATGGATATAGATGGAAATATCATCACTGCTCAGACGTTCATCGTGGAGGACAATATGATTTCTTCTTAGGGCAAGATGTCCTTGTAAATCCAAATTTAACGTTTAGAATTGAAAACGGTCAGACAATGGTAGCAAGCAAATGTATGGTACAAGCAATTTCTAAATTTCCGAGACCAACTAACGTGACGGAGGTACGAAGATTTTTGGTTTGAGTGGTTATTTTCGAAAATGTATTGTTGGATATGCCGTTATATCAGAACCAATGCGAAGCTTGTTATGTAAAGGTCAGACGTTCTTATGGGAGCAGCAGCAGCAAGCCTGTATAAAAGCCGAATTAAAATTGAAATTAATATCCAAACCAATTCTTACGTCATATCGCGTGGATGCTGAGCAAGAACTTCATACTGATGCATGCTTCATACTTCAATAGGCTTAGCTGGTGTTTGGCTTCAACTCGAAAATGAAGAACTTAAACCGATCACATACTTCAGCCGGTCAATAAGTAAAGATGAGAAAAAGTATCATAGCTACGAATTGAAAGCATTATCAGTTGTCGAATCTCTCGAACGATTCAAATACTACATCGACGGGAAAAAAATAAATGTAATCACCAATTGTAATGCGCTTAAAACGACAATAGAGAAACGAGAGTTGATACAAAGAATCGCTCGCTGTTGGTTGCGAAGTCAGGAGTTTGATATAGACGTTGTTCATTGACCGTCAACGCGAATGTAGCATGTAGATACGTTGAGTCGCGCCCCGAATGAAAGAGCTCATGAAATCGACTCAGCCGATTTGAAAATTTTGAAAACATTGATTGGGGAAGTCCATTAGTTATTCAGTATGCAACTCCAGGATCCGAAATACAACGTATTGTGAGAGAAATGAAATCCGAGAAGAAAAACGAAAACAGTGGCTATGTACTCCAACGCCAACTACATCAAATCATTTGTTGGCTGCGTATTTAACAAGCGACCACCGCTTCAAAATGACAAAAGCGAGATGTTGACTACTGAAGAGCTACATGAACAACGAAATAACGCAGCGAAGAAAGCCAGTGATCCACGAGCACAGGCAAAAATGCGATATGATTCCCAACATGCAACGCCTAAAATATATAAAGAAGGAGATATCGTGTTGGTTGAACACGAACCCGTTTGCACCGGAACATCACGTAAATTGCAATATCGATATAAAGGACCATTCGTTGTCTCGAAGGTACTTCCAAAGGATCGTTATGTTATTAAGGACCTCCCTAATTCACAGCGAACAACACATCAATACACGTCGGTATATTCGTCAGACAAGATGAAACCATGGTGTCAATTACCTCCAATAACTGATGACGACTCTCCAGATCATGACGATTCCGGCGGGAACGACATGGAAGAGCAGGATTGCCGACTGTGAGCGATCTGGTAACCCTAATATTAACAACACTACCACATAATCAATCCGAACGGCCTGCCTGTAAAGGATGTAAAGCGATGCCCAACACTTAAAAGCCACCATCGAAAAAGATACGTGAAAAAGACGGAAAACCTTATATTCTTTTGTAAAACACACATTATTCATATTCTAATTAAAATATACTTGTTAAATATAATAAACGTGGCGATTACTCTCATACTTACGGCTTCCACATTAATGCTATAATATCCCTTCCTATTCATGTATAGGGAGAGGAGATTGTTAGCATAATTTTTTTTTTTTGGGGCAACGATAGCAACGTGTGTGCAGTCCACCGCCCCAATTGTGGCCTGTATGCCAAACGCACAGCAAATAACAATGATTACAAATTAGAAATGTACATACATACTTCGAATAGTTTTTTTTTACCTACCCTCGCTTCACTTACTTTTTTTCCTCAATTGTTTGAGGGAAACCTACTCCACCCCGCATATCAAATTTGATATGTTTTCAATTGCGCGGGATACTGAGGATTGGCTCATGGGAGCAACGTGGTTGTTTTCTATGCACTTTTCGTATGAACCATGTGCATAGAAACATAAAGCCGCCATGAAACGAAGCTTACATGGAATTATTGAGTTTCCATTATCATGCGGCTTCAATTCATATATCAATTGGTGGCACAACATTTTTGAGAATCGATAATTTTTCTCATAAATATTGTCCGGCATTGAAAATGGATCGCTATGATCTCGCAATGTTTTCGGCACATTTCTTTTCTCATAATTTTCACTTTCCTTTAAATTTTCAGCAAGCAAACACCACACGATATCCATTTTACAGAGCGATAACAGTGTACACAAATTAACGTTTTTTTATGCAAACAAATTGATACCTCCTAGGCAGCAGATGTCAAGAAAAGAAACAGTTTACATCTGAAGAGCTTATCGTGACATCGCAAACATCAATTAGCAGCCATTTGTTACTCTGTTAGGCGTTAACAGGCAAACAATTTCTTCGTCATCGCTGTGAGAATAGGTTTGTAAGTTTCTTGTAAAACCACGCATACATTTTCGTTCGGTTTTACATTTAAATGCTTTGCTGCTTATTGCATTTTGTGTTGTTATTATTGTACTTTTTCGTCTCATTTACTATGAACTGAGTACGCATCATTTTTATTAATTTTGCAGCAGGAGAGATAGTGATTTTTTATTTAAGAAAATGTTAACAAAATGAAATTATATATAAAATAAAAAAGAAGAATACAATAACAAAACCAAAAAGCAATGAATGGGAAGAAAAAGAGAGTGAATAAAGGTATACCAGAACCTTATGGGACTGCCGCTAAACAAAGCTTCATAAGGTTGGTACAAGAAAATTCATCTCTCTAGGCTGCGAAACTTTTTAACTACGCTTGCCGCATAGTTGGCAACAGTATTTTACCAATGGAAGTTACCCAGCACGAGTCTCAGAAGGTTCATGAGCGCAGGCTGCTGACCTAAGGCGTCTCTCAACTCGCATCGCTCTCTATCGAATCTTCGACATTCGAATGCAATGTGCTCAGCATCTTCTTCACACTGGTTACGTCAATGGAGACACCATGGTGTTGTATAAATACTGACGGAAGCAAACTAACCGCTCAGGAGCTGACTGACATAGAAATCCTTTGCTTTGGTTTCTTCCCCTCTATTATGCTATGCTGGGGATTAGGCTGTATGTCCAGCGTCATTTCATCGACCAAATAACTGGAAAGTTACTCAAAGAGCTCTCTGCGAAGGCAATGCTCTATATTAGAAACCGGTTTAATGTGATACTAAGACTAAGGCACAACCCGTATTTATGGAAAATAGCTGAAATAATAGCTGTACCAAAATTGGGCAAAAATCAGACCATGACGTCATCGTACAGACCCTCATTATCAAAAGTATTTGAACGACTTCTGCTAGACAGAATTCAAACCAATTCTGGACGTAAGTGTCCTTGGGCCTATGCTGTATACCCTATATACATCTGACACCCCAACTCCGGAAGACAGTTCATCAATGGTGGTCACCAGTGTACTCGCACAATAACGACGCAAGTGATATAGACGACATGGACAATTTATCAGCCAAGACATCTAAAAAATATAAAAAAGACTTACTTTGGCTATGCCGAAGTTGTAATACCCTTCACGCCCCTTCTAGTATTCCGAGACTCTTGAAATTTAGAAAGTTGGTGGATACGGGTCAGACACTTATTGTTCTAGTGTACAAAAAACCAAAAAGGTTTTCTAATAAGAACTTTCAGTTGGATCCCTGTTTGTATGGTGTGTACCCACTAGTGGTCCGAGGGTCTTAAAATTTAGATGGTTGGTGGATATAGATCAGGTACTCCAAATTTTAGTTCCATAATACAAAAAACCAAAAAAAAAATCTAATAAGAACCCCCTAGTGGTCCAAGTGTCTTGAAATTTATATGGTTGGTGGATACGGGTCAGACACTTATAGTGTACCAATTTCAGTTCCAAGTACAAAAAACAAGCCAGAGAGAAAACACTCCACGTAATTATCAGCATCTCACAATAAGCTACAAGAATGCACTTATCGGTACACAACAAAAGTACCAGCCAATAAAGATTCTTCTGATATCTTTCGGTTAAATGAAATTATTTTGCTCATGACAGAGCTTATCGAAAAGCTCAGCAGCTGTTCCAGTAAAAGCGAACAACTAACTATTAAATTCGTTTACAATTACAACTAACATAAATATGCTTAACTTTTAAATTACACAAGTCGACAAGAAAAAATTTTTTTTTTCTCTTTCTTTGATCTAATACATAAATTCTGTTTTTTTTATATTAAAAAGTCACAGAGGTGTCGTGGGACACCTTTTTTTAAAAGCTTTTATTGAAATTAAGAAAAAAAAATTTGAAATGTTATCATCGTATTGTATCACGTACGTCTTTTCGTTGGTTATGCTTTGCTGCTTCTTGAATTTGTGTTTTTGTTATTGTTGTATTTAACCTCTCATTTATTGATAACTGCATACGCAGAAAAGTATTGCGCTCTTCTTTCTGTATATGATGTTAACTGAGAGCGGAATAAGATCGAAAGAGGTTGTTGTTTTTGTTTTTTTCCTCTCATTTATTATAATGAAAATACACATGAGTATTGCCAAAGACTACAATAACTACAATATAAAGACTGGACAAATATCAATTTTCGAGTAATAAAGATTGCTTTTGTAAAAACTATAGTGATTTTAAAAGCAAAAATTGGTCAAAATGACGTTTTTACAGTCGAATATAATGGTGAAAGGATATGTTTTTTAACATAAGAAAAATGCAGTTATCTTTTTTAAATTGTTTTAATATTCATAGAGTAAAAAATTACATCGAAGCTTTATGTATATGTATGTGAATAAAGAAAAAAAATATATTATTTATGTGACACCATCGGAAATAATTGAGTGATAGCAAGGATAAATTAAGGCAATTTTTTTTATGTTATTTTTTTAACCATAACTTTTCCCAATTGTTTTTGTATTTTTTATCTATTAATATTAGACACTTTATACATGTTTCTGGAAGGGTTGACAATAATTTTTTGAATAAATCTAGACAAAAAATGTTTAGATTTTAGAAATTTGTTTATTAAATACTTTATAGTGCCAGATCTACTAGCCGTCTGGTTCTTGTGAGCTCGTCAATCGGAAGATTACTTATATCATGGTTTGCTCGTTTGGTGTTTTCTACTCATTTGTTTAATTACTTCATTCACTGGTGGTATTCGTAAGTCACGATGAATGTCGTCATTTCGGATATACCATTCAGCATTGATTAACATTCTTAATATTTTTGATTTTTGTCTTTGGACATGGACAGTTTTTTGTTCATTTATTTTGATTTTCCATTTATTGAACCAGGTTACCATTGTATCTATTATGAGTTGCATATCTGATGTAGCTTTCGTCAAGTCTTTGTTGGAATGCAAAATAACGGTGTCATGTGCAAATGTAGCGAATATTTGTCTTAATGATGATCGGCAGTCTTTGTATTTAACATAAAAGTATCGTCCAGTTATATAACTTTTTACTATGTTATATAGAGGTTGTGGTAACTGGTATTGTAGTTTGTGTAATAAGCCTCCGTGCCAAACTTTGTCGAACGCCTTTTCTACATCAAGAAAAACACCTACGCAGTATTTTTTGTCGTCTATATCTGATAATATTTTTTGAGTCACCCTTTGTTGTATCGTCGAGTGTTGTTGTCGGAATCCAAATTGATGATCTGGAATTGCACGCCTGTCTTGTAATATTGGGTTTATTCTGTCGTGTATTAGAATTATATATTATATATATTTTTCTTAGAATCGGAAGTAAGCTAATGGGTCTGTAAGATAATGGTAGTACTAGATCTTTACCCGGCTTATGTATAGCGATTATTTCTGCGATTTTCCAAAGTAATGGAAAGTGTTGAGTTTTTAATATATATAAAATTAAATAGTTTGCAAAGGAGACTTATAGCTTTGCTGGGTAGCTCTTTTATTATTTTACCAGTCAGTTGATCATATCCGGGTGTTTTTTACAGTTGACTCGATTTTTTATGCAGATGAGTATTTCTCGTGGTGTGATGTTTCTTATTATATAATTCGTCGATATAATTGCATTAAAAGTTGGCAAGCTAGTGTTGGTTGGAATATTTAATGTAAATGTGTCTTCAAAGTTAAGAGGTGGTGGCTTTCTCGATATCGGTTCGTGCCCAAGAACCATTCGTTTTCTTCAGCGTAGGTTGGTGCGGTGTTTTTGATATTAGCGATTTAGTTGCCTTCCATAATGAGTAGTTCGTTTCAGATGTTGGAGTAAGGGTTTGAAGGTAATTTGTTATCTGATTGTTTTTTTCTTTAAGAAGTGTGGTTGTAAGTCTTTTTCTCGCTCTGTTTAGTTTTTTTTTTTTTTGTCTTCTGAGTATCTGGTTGTCTGCCAAATTTTCCGGAGTCTTCTTTTTCCACTACAAGTTTACCTACTCTTGGGGATGTGTAATTTCTATGTTTTGTTTTTATTAACGGTGGTGTCGATTTATATAGTGCTTTATTTATTATGTCGTTTATATGGATTATAGGTTTTTCGATGGTTTCTGTTGTATTAAGAGTGATTTGCGTTTGAAGTGTGTTGTTAATGTGTTCACGGAAAGTTTCCCAGTCGGTGTTTTTATTGTACATTTAGTTATTGATATTTTGTTTAGTGATTTTGAAATTTTAGTCAATTTGGATTGGAGAGTGATCTGATGATAATTCGAATTGTTATTTGATTGTTAATGCATGTTTATTAAAGTTTCGTGTTATGCAAAAGTCAATTAGATCCGGGACTTTACAGGGGTCAGTTGGCCAGCAAGTTGGTTCTCCAGTGCTTAGGTGTCTAGCTTTAATACGCTGAATAGCATTATATAATTGTTTGCCTTTGGCGGTTGTTGTTTTTGATCCCCATATTAAGTTTTTTGCATTGAAATCACATGCAGCAAGGAATCTGTGTCCGAGATTTTTAAAATAGTCCAGATATTGGTCACTTGTTATTTTGTGCTTTGGTGGACTATATAATGCAGCTATGTTGATTGGTCACGCAGTGTCATTTATTTGAATAATTGTTGACTGGATGTGATCTGTTTTATAGTGGTCTAAGGCTGTGTATTTTAATTTCCTGCTTACTTTCTTACGTGTTGTCAATGGTTTTCGTATCATTGTTTTTGTTTGTTTGAGTGGTGGCCATGGGCTGGCGAACAGTAGGCTGTGATCGATTGATGATTTGGGTATAACTTATTCCTGATTGTGTTGGTGTGTTTATATCTTTAATTATTGGTTCACTGGTTTGTGTAATGGTATTTTTTTTTTCTCTTAGTTGGGGGAACGTTGTATTTTTAGTGTTTTATAGATTTCGATTTATGATTAGCGGTGTGGTTGCCGCCGCAGAGTGCGCATTTGGGTTGGTCGTTGAGTAGTGTTAAGTTGCATTCTATCGTCTTGTGTTTGCCAGCGCACTTGACACATATTGGGTCTCTAGTACAAAAGTTTTTTGTATGCCCGTATTTTTGGCAGTTTGTACATTGTGTATTTTTTCTTTTGTGGTGGCTCAAATTTTATTTTGGTTTGAAGCATGTGTATTATGTTGTAAATGTCTGCATTATTTTTGTTCGTTTTTACCTCTTTGAAAAATATCAGAAGGGGTGCCTTAGTGGTTATAAGCTGGATATTATGAATATTTATAACTTCGTGCCCTAGGTCATTTAGTTCAGTTTTAATTTCTTCTTTATCGGGTCGGGATGTAGGTGTCTTAATACCACTTTAAATCCTCTTTTCTCTTTTGGTTTAAATGTGCAGTATTTTGTACTTTTTTCGCGAAGTAGTGTTATGATTTCAAGGTAGTATTTAGGATCAGTAGTTTGAATCCTTACTTCATTCTTTGGCAGGGTTTTTAATGTAAAGTTACGAGTTCCCTTTTTTAATATCTTCTAAAATTTCAAATCAACAAAAAAAATCCCGTGATCTTTATTTAACCAAAAAATAACTAGTGACATGGCGGGCCAACCACAATCTAACCTCAACGAAATATCGGCATGTAATTGCTTATTATGTGATGAAGCCGACAATGAAATGATGGTGACGTGTGGCGAATGCAAATCGCGACAACATGTGTTGATCCCAGACTGTCGACAAACACAGGTTCTTGGCTCTGCAGTGATTGCTACGATTTCAACGATACGACCATTCATGCTGCTGCATCAATTCCTAGCCACACGACGCTGCAAGGCTATTTGACACTTGCTAAAGACGACACAGGCAATATCGGAATTAATTCAGGACATAACCGGTCACCCAGAAACACAATAGATCGCTGCGACGTCAATTTAGAACAGCCTCATTGTCCGTCTGCAACTGTAATATCTGAACCACAATTACAACAAACTGCATTTTCAAGCCATCTTATCGACGCTGTGGGAGCAAGTTCGACCAAAAGAATTCACTCTACCTCACCAAGTGCGCTACAATCGCTCAATCACACATTGCATAAACAAATACTACTACTGCGGGAGAAACGACGAATCTTAGCGGAAGATCGAGAGCTCTTGGCACAACTGGAAGAGGAATAAGGTGTAACCAGGAAAGCAAGCGGGCGTAATCAACACTTCGTGGCTCCTATACAAAATATTATTCAGCCCGATCGATGCTCGCATTTCCAATTCGGGGAAACATGTTGCCTGCAGCACCTGCAACACTTAATTCAACTCAGCCTCTTACCAACGCTCATATAGCAGCTCTCAAAAGGCTGAGAAGAGAACTTCCTCAGTTTAGTGGCAAACCGGAAGAGTGGCCCCTGTTTAAAGCGACGTATGATCAATCGACTGAGCTGTGTGGATTCTCTGACGCTGAGAATTTACATAGACTATGCACTTGAAGGACCGGCTCGTAATGCAGTACTGCTTCACTCATCGTGCGTACCTGGTATAATGTCGACATTGGCGATGAAAGAGATGTCTAAAGCCTCATGACTATTTTTCATGCAAAGCAACTACACGCTGAGGCGTCAACGGGTGCCAATATCCACATCACTCATTGCTGCACCCCAATCAGTCAATATCCAGCAATTCAGCATCACATGTGGCATCTACATCGAGTGGTGCTAACTGCAATGCACACAGCCAGGACGGAAGCTCTACTATTTTTAAAGTGCTACCTATCGTCTTATATGGAAACGGCAAGAACGTTTTAACTTTCGCATTCATCGACGATGGTTCATCGCTAACCCTAATGGACGAAGACCTAAGACGCTAACTTAATCTTATAGGCCAACCGCAGCCTCTATGCCTAAAATGGGCTGGAGAGACGCATCGCTATTAGGATGACTCAGTGCGGTTGGACCTTAAAATTTCGGCGCCTGGTGTAGGTAAAAAATACACCGTAAGAAATGTTAATACAGCCAAACATTTGCTACTACCACCACAATCGCTAGATGCCGTACAATTGAAAGCATTAAGACGGTTACCATTACCGTCATACAACAATGCAGTGCCTAGAATTTTGATTGGTGTCGATAACAGCAAACTTGGGACCAGTTTAAAGTCAAAGGAGGGATCTTATTTTGAGCCCATTGCCGAGAAGATGCGCCTAGGTTGGACGCTTAAAGGCAATTTGACAGACCAAGATGGCAACAAGGATGAATCAGCTCATCATATATTTCACGTGTGTGAAGGCAATTTACTTGATGACGAACTCTCGAAATTAGTTCGAGACTACATACGTCTCGACACCGTGGATATAGCCTCCGGACCTAAGTTGGTCAGCGAAGACGACAAACGTGCACTAAACCAATTGGAACGGTTCACTGTGTGCCAAGGGGATCGCTATGAAACCAGCCTACTATGGCGATCTGAAGACGCTCACTTGCCAGATAGCTACAACATGGCACTAAAACGATCCAACTGTCTACAACATCGCCTTGAAAGTGACGCAGTACTTGCCTCTCAATTACAAGAAAAAATAAGGCACTACGTCACTAAAGGCTATGCACGTCGTTTATAAACTTCCGAACTCCAACAGGATCACTGCTTGTATCTACCATTGTTTCCAGTCACTAATCCAAATAAACCAGGCAAATTACGAGTAGTATGGGACGCTGCAGCTCAATACAAGGCGTTTCGCTGAACTCACAACTACTAAAAGGACCCGATCATCTTTCGTCCTTAATATCTATACTGAGAAGATTCCGACAGCACCGAGTTGCCATTGGAAGACGAAGACTACCTCACAATGGAGAAAATCTTAGACATGTGGTGGCTGACTAATGAAGACTGTCTAACTTTCGTTGTATCGCCACATAAAAAATGGCATGACATTATGCAGGGACTATGAAAGCCTACAAAGCGCGAAATGCTTAGTGTTGTAATGTCCATATATGATCCCCTAGGCCTTATCGGTCACTATGTGATGTACACCAAGATGATATTACAAGAAATTTGGCGCTCCGGCTGCTCCCGGGACGAGCTCATCCCGGACGATCATCATAAGAGGTGACTACGATGGCTCCGGCTGCTACCTGAAGTTGAAAACTATTTTCGTACTGGTTTGCCGGATGCTAGTAACATTGAGCTCCACACATTCGTGGATGCTAGTGAGGAGGGTTACGCTGCGGTAAGCTACCTAAATCAGTACTAAAATCGAATGTTCTTTAATTGGCAGCAAAACAAGAGTTTCTCCGCTCAAATTAATGTCCATACCTCGGCTAGAACTTCAGGCCGCGGTCCTAGGCACGCGATTAACAACAAGCATTCAAAAATCGCATACATTCGATTTGACTGCGACAACATTTTGGACGGATTCCAACACTGTCTTGTCCTGGCTACGATCTATTCACCGCAGATACCAACAGTTTGTGGCGTTCCGTGTTAGTGAGATTTCGGAGATAACTAACGTTTCTAACTGGCGATGGGTTCCTTCCGCTGAAAATGTTGCTGATGATGCCACAAAGTGGAACAAAAACGCCGATCTGTCAAACCACAGCAGATGGATAAATGGACCAGCATTCTTAAGGCGAAAGAAATCTGACTGGCCACAACCCACCAGTAAAGCGGAAAAAACTCAAGAAGAACTAAGGCCAAAGTACGTCGCGGTGCATTCACCTGTCGTCAGCGTACCATATGTCGATTTCGAACTTTGACACGAGTAGTTGCCACCGTCGTAAATAGCGCTCAGTTCTGGTTGGCTACCATAAAAGGAAAGCAAACATCACGACATGCAATAACCAGCAATGATTTCCAGCTAGCTGAACTGATCCTGCTTCGTACAGTTCAACACAACCGGTTCCCTGACGAAATCTCAACCCTAACTCACAATAAAGGTATCAACAAAACAAGCTCCATTTATAAACTTTCTCCATACCTTGCAGAAGACGGGCTACTACGCTTGGGAATTAGAATAACAGCTATTGGCTAACGACCCAATCATTCTGCCCAAGGACCACTATGTGACTCAATTAATAGTGCGGGAGTACCACATAAAGTATCACCACGGCAATTCTGAAACTGTGCTTAGTGAGATACGACAAAAGTACTGGGTACTAGGACTGTGTCGACTATTTTGGATCAATGTTCGTGGCAGTTCGCCGAACTCGTGAAAAACTCTATGGAGTTTTGTTTACTTGCCTGACTACACGTGCTGTACATTTGAAGATTGCCAATACTCTATCGACCGACCCGTGCATCACAGCCATCAGGAACTTCATTGCTCGCCGTGGAGTACCAATTGAGTTATGGAGCGACAATGGCACTAACTTTAAAGGTACACAAAAGGAACTAATTGAAGCAGTCAAGTCAATAGACAAAGACGAAATGACACGTGCCTTCACCACGAGCACAACACAATGGAGATTTATTCCGCCATCTTCGCCTCACATGGGAGGCGCTTGGTAGCGATTGGTTCGTTCTGTAAAGCATGTTATTTCACGCATACCAACGTGGACTCTATCTAAAGAACTACTACGTGCTGCATTGCTAGAAGTAGAGATGTGCATCAATTCTAGACCACTAACATACATTCCGAATGAGCATTCAACAGACGAAGCACTAACACCCAATCATTTTTTGTAAGGCAGCTCATCTGGAACCAAACCTCTGGTAGAAGCGACATGTGACGGTGTCGTAGAAAAACGCCACTGGAAAGCAGCCCAACAGATAGCCAATAATTTCTGGAAACGCTGGATAGCCGAATATTTGTCAGTAATAACACGTCGCTGTAAATGGTTTGAAAAAGTAAAACCAATAGAAGTGGACGATCAAGTGTACATAGCTGATGCCGAAGTTCCAAGAAACTGCTGGCCACGTGGACGTGTAAATTGATGATGGACAAGTGCGAAGTGCTACGGTCAAAACGATGAGCGGTACATACGAAAGGCCGGCGACAAAGATAGCTGTTTTGGACTTGGTATGCGAACCACTGGACCGCCATACCGGGGAGGGAGTGTTAAAAATTCTTCGCTTTGCATAGAGACATCTAACGTTTAACTATCAGCTGGGCTACAAAGTATACAAAAAAGCACCACTGTGTGCGTGGGTTGCTGTTATGCACCAAAAATGCAACGTGATCACATGTACAAAAGTAGAAGGTTAGTTTGTATAATAGAAAAAGCAAGGAAGAGGATTTGAGTAAGTTTAGACTTTAAGTGAAAAAATTTGTATTAATAAATTTTAAATTTTAGAATTTTAGAATCGCAATAAATGAATAAAAAGCGATTGGACTATTACGAGTTCCCTTTTTTAATAGGGGGGTTATTGATTTTTTGTGTATTTACTTTTTGAGGTGATATTGTCGTTTCTGTACCAATGTGCGTTGCTTCGTTGTTGTTGCCGTTTTGTTCATCCGTTGTTGCTAGTATTTCGAATCTGTTTGATGGCGAGGTGGGTTTGCTTAACCAGTACTGCTGTAAAGTTGTTTGTGATGAGTTTTGTACCGTTTGCTTTTGTGCGTTATTTTTACTTTTTTGCTTTTTACTGTTATTTGGTTGTTCATATGGTTTTTCTGATGTATCTCGTTTTCTTTTAGTTATTTTTTTTAAATTGTTTTGATGAATATTTTCAATGCTTTGATTTTCTACCTGAGCCTTTGGAGATGTAATTGAGAAGTCAGAAACAATAAACAAATTGCCATATGCCTCGTTTTCGAGACGTGGCTTTCATCTAGTGACCAGTTTCTCATACCAAACTATATTGTGTATAGAAATGATCGCATAACTGGTAAGACGGAGTGATTATCGTAAATTATAAGTGAAATGGTAAAACACACTCAAATACCTAGAATAAAAACTCACTCAATTGAAAAATGGTGAGATTGGGTTGACAATTAGACACACAACCAATAATAAATAATATTGATTTGATGGTCGATTTTTTAAGATCTGATATCAATGAGGCAATGAAGCAGTCTGTTCTCAGAAAGGAGGTTATGAAATTCAATCCGAAGCTACCAAGCTTTATTGTGGAACTCATTAAAATCAGGAAGATGGTGCAAAGACAGTGGATAAGAACTAGGCTACATGTATTTAAAGCATGAGTATGCAGATAAAAGCGAAGCTGTTCGAACGCAATAACTCTAGATGGAATAATAAGCTTTCAAAAATGGACAAAATCTCAAAAACCTTTTGGAATCTCACAAGAGTTATTAAAAACAACAGCAATATATTTCTAGCTTTAACCGGAATGATGAGTGTATGCAAGAGTAAAGAAAAAGGTAAACATGTTTGCGGTAGTAAAGGACCACTTAACAGTATCTTTGTTAGATGTAACAAACAAATGACGTAGTTCAAAGGTATATACACAACTTAGCATTTATTGCTATAGACCATAACGAACCTGACATAATTACTGAAGAAGTTGTGCAAGAAATTAGTTGCCTTATTTTCTTCCAATCCTTCCTAACCCTCCCCCTGAGCTGAAGGCCTTAGTTGCTATTGCTCATATTAATAAAATATTCTATATAGATACAAAAATATATAAAATTATACTAACTTTGGCTATGCCGAAGTTGTAATACTCTTCACGCCCCTCCCAGTAGTCCGAGAGTCTTGAAATTTAAAAGGTTGGTGGATACGGGTCAGACACATATAGTGTCCGAGGGTCTTAAAATTTATAAGGTGGTGGATATAGATCAGGCCCTCATTTTGTCCAAATTTCAGTTCCATAGTACAAAAACAAAAAAGTTTTTCTAATAAGAACTTTCATTTGGACAACAGTTTGTATGGGGATACCTCCCTAGTGGTCCAAGGGTATTGAAATTTATATTCTACTGCCGTTTTTTACCGCTTGTCTCGACACTTTTTGCCACTGTTGCCAACCCAGTCCATTTCTCGAGGGCACGCTGGCAAACTCACATTTTTGCTGCTGACCGATCTGCTCGACTGCATATCGATATCGGTCAGCCCGATAGGGTTCACCGATCACCATCTCACCATTACTTGTTACATTCGCCCGTCCTGACTACTGGAGTCTGACCGAAACGACAAACAATCCTCGTTCTAATTGAAGTATTTCCACAACTTCATGTTGTCCGCGCTTGTTGAAATAAAATTAGGGCCCTCCACTTAAGCCACTTTCTTAACAATATGGAGTAACCGAAGACGGCCGATCATTATCCCAGAATTTTTAAAACTTCGTGCGCCTTGTATTGAACAACCAAGAGATGAAGTACATTTGTTTCTTATTATATAACAATACATTTAAAAAAAAAAAACACTAATACTTTTTTTAATATTAAAAAAGGGGGGCTTATATTTGACAAATGCGAACATTTTCGAATTGTCAGTTTGAAGTGTTAAGGCTTGCTTGCGAGATACCGCAACGTTCCTCTCAACAACCCAAGACCAACACATGTACTCGTACATATTATTGTAGGTATAATATTTAATAAGTAAAGAAAAAAATGTATTATAAAGAAATAATGTATGAAGTAGAGCAGCTAGGTTAAGTCCACTGGTTAATTCGTCTAAAGGAATGTCAATCATTTCAACGTTGGAATGGTGTTCTAAGGTGTTATGGTATTTTCTTCTTGCATTGTTGATTTCATCGTGCACCATTTTTACACCGAGGTCTTTATGTATGTCATAATTTGTTATGTACCAATCAGCATTAGCTATTGCTCTAAGGATTTTAGATTGTTGTCTTTGTATAATATTTACGTTCGTTTTCTTGGCAGTACCCCACAGTTGTATGCCATATGTCCATATTGGCTTAATTACAGATGTGTAAAGTAGTAATTTCCCATTAGTATGAAGTTTTGATTGCCTGTTGAAAAACGGATATAACTGCTTGAATTATAGTACAAGTTGGTCTTTCTTTTTCTGGATGTGATATTTCCAAGTCAGTTTGCTGTCAATATGCATGTCCAGGTACTTGGCCACGTTGCTTAATGGAATGTCAGTACCTTTTATTTTTACTTGTCTTGGCTGATAAGCTGTCCGTAAAGTATAATATATATCACTTGCAATGTTTACATTTCGTTTATCTTAATTTTCCATAAATCAAACCAAGTGCATGTTTCGTCCATAAGAATAGTGTCGTCAGCAAAGGTGGCCACCATTGTCGAATTGTCTTCTGGGATTGGAATGTCATATGTATATAAAGCATAAAGTAAGGGCCCAAGCACGCTTCCCTGTGGGACTCCAGCTTTTATCTACCTTAATGTAGAGGTTTCGTCTTTATACCTTACATAGAAGTAGCGACTATCAAGGTAGCAACTGATGATATCACAAAGACCATTTGGTAGGATAGTCATAATTTTTTTAAGAAGTCCAACTTGCCAGACTTTGTCAAAAGCTTTTTCTATGTCCAAAAAACACCTACATAGTATTTTTTGTCGCCTAGATCTGATATTATTTTATGTGTCACTCTGTGGACTTGCTGTATTTTGGAGTGACGTTGTCTAAATCCGAATTGGTGATCAGGTATAATTTTGTTTACATCCAGTATTGGTTGAATTCTGTCAAGCAAAAGTCGTTCAAATACTTTTGATAATGAAGGCAGAAGATTTATTGGTTTATAAGATGACGTCAAAGTTGGATCTTTGTCCGATTTTGGTATAGGTATTATTCCAGCTATTTTCCATAATGTCGGGTAGTGCCTTAGTCTTAGTACTGCGTTAGACAAGTTTCTTATGCATTTGGAGGAAGCTCTTTTAGTAATTTTCCAGTTAATTGGTCATTTCATGGAGATTTTTTGTGATTAGTACGCTTTAGCAATTAGCAGTTTCAAATTAATAATAATAAATTGTGTTCATTTGATCACAATATCCTCATACGTGTTAATGATGTATAAGATGTGCATACAAACAAAGAGTTTAATTTTATTTTAAATTTGAAAACATTTCTCCAGTGCTTGAAACAGACAAAATATGGATGTTAACTTACATGCTGGTTAGAAAAACGTTGTTGGAGTGAAAAGACGTTAAACAGTTTTTCTCGTCCTATTTTATATACGAGGGTTGCTACTTAAGTCTTGAGATATGGCAACACTAATGTTGATATGTCAAATCTGACATTGGTATCGTAAAGCTTGTCGTTTTTAATGATAAATGTACTAAGAACGTTTTGTCATACGAGTGTTATTTGTATTGTTTACAGTTACTTGAAAAATACGTTTCGGCTAAAAAATGGAATTAAATCGGGAACATTTTCATGCAATAATTTTTTATGATTTTCGACGTGGATTAACTCAACAAGAGTGTGCCAATCAACTCGATTTTCTTTTGGTGATGAAGCACCATCCAGGGCCACCGTGTATCGCTGGTCTTCTGAAATCAATCGTGGTCGTAGTTTTCTCCAGGACGAATTTCGTGAAGGTCGTCCAAAATCGTTTGTTGTGCCACGAAACATTGATGCTGTGCGTGAACTGATATTGCAAGATCGTCATGTGACATATCGTGAGATACAGACATGTTTGGCCGTTAAAAAGATTTGTTTGCGTTGGATACCGCATAATTTGACAATCGCGCAAAAAAAGGCTCGTGTCGATTGGTGCAAAGAAATGTTGAAAAAATTCAATCGCGGTGCTTCAAAAGACATCTATAAGATCGTGACTGTATGGGTCTTTCAAGATGAGCCAAATCCAACAAAAGTTGTTCGCAAGGTCAACGTTTTTCGACGCCTGAAGAAGCGGTTGATGCGTTCAAAACACATGTGGTAAGCCAATTTAAATGAACTCAAACAGCGTATTAATGAATGTGCACAACTAATAAATGTCGCTGGCATTGTGACACGAACAAGATTAACAAAAATTAAAAAGATGTCACACTTGTATTTTATGATTTATATTTGTTATATTATTTAGTTTTAAATAAATAGCCTTACTTTATAAAGTGTTTTCATTTGAATTACTAAAATTTCAGAATAATTTCAAATTGAGCTTCTTTTGCAGTACAAAAGCCGTATCTTTTTTTTAAGTTAACAAATGGCAAATATCATACAATTTTCAAACTACAGTTATTGAGCAATATTTTAAAATAACATGCTAGTAGTCCGAGGGTCTTGAAATTTATAAGGTTGGTGGATATGGAAATTTCAAGTCGATAGTAGAAAAAACAAAAAAGTTTTTCTAATAAAAACATGAATTTGGATCCAAGTTTGTATGGGGATTACCACTCTTAATGGAGCGAAGATCTTGAAATTGTCATGGTTGGTTGATATGAGTCGGAAACTTATAGTTTCAAACCGATATTAAATACTTTAAAAAATCAGCCTAGTGTGAGTCGGACTTGCACACCATCGTGCTTAAAAAATAAAATTATGTGCATATTTAACAGCCTAAAAATATATTACAATTAACAGCTTAAAAGTATACAAAAAAAAAAAATTTGGTGAACAAAGGGTTAAATTAAAGAAGAATGCTTCTAAAAATGTGTATTTTTAGTATTCGTCGTTCTACACACAAGTGAATTACACACTCTGTGAAAATTTCAACTCTCTAACTATTACGGTGCATGAGACAGAGTAGGAGTCGGACGGATGGACGGCGTAAGCTTAGTAATAGGGTCCCGTTAGCTCCCTATGGGCACGGAACCCTAAAAAGACCAACTTTGGCTATGCCGGTTTGTATGGGAAGTACCCCCTAGTGATCCGATTCAACTGATTCCGACAAATGTACTGCATATGGCTCTCTAGCTAAAAAACTGAGAGACTAGTTTGAATGCATACAGACGGACAGACATACATACGGACATGGCTAGATTAACTCGTCTGGCCGCACTGATCAACAATATATGCTGCGTAAGTAATATAAGTGGAATATGAAGAGAAGAGGAAAGAGTGAAGCTGCTCTGCAGTGCAGTGATATCAAACAACATAAATAAAGGAAAATACAAAAGATGAAAAATCAAAAAGTGAACCAAAAATTTGAATAGAACACAAGATATAAAACTTACATTATAAAATCAATTAAAATATAAATGATAAGAAAAAATAATACATAAAACATAAAAATATCTTCAGTGAAAATAAAAGCACAGTAAAAACAACAACAAAAACGTACAAGCAAAGGTTTTCGGTATATCGGCAAACTAAACAGGTAACCGTTTGTAAATAATCGAGAAGTGGAAGCAACAACAAAGAACAGCAGCAGCAAAAATTCGAAAAAAGCATAATATATTAGTTAGCTGTTTCCGAGCATTGGACTTTGGTAGCTGTGATTTCCATCACTTAGTTGTAAATTATAGATAAGCCTAAAAGTATACCCTAAACTAGTGCATACAAATCTGTGGCAATAAGTCACAGTAGCTTCTGTCGAAAATTAAGTAAATTGAGTTTGAACCCTTTTACTATTAATTGCTTCAATACACGTATTTTGGCTAAAAAAAATTCTAAAAATATGGTATAGAATCATAGTTATATATAGTTTACCCAGACCACTACACTTTTGATTTTTTCACAAATCCAATTTTCAAACTCTTTTAAACAATTATTGGAATAAATAAACTAAATAAAATTTATACTTGTTAAATAGGTTGTGAAATCTACTTTTATAAAAATATTTTACAAAATTTATTTAGCACGTATTTTATTTTTTATAATTTTTTTTTGTGTAGCAACTTATAAATATGAAATGAAACCAGACAGAAATTACTTTACACAAAATGGGCAATATCTCAAAACATAGATTTTCGACATAAGCTACTATGACATATTGACACAGATATTTAATTTTAAGCGTAAAAGTGCTCCTTAAATAGTAACAACTTTGAACGAGAAAGTAGCATTAGTTTACAATGCAACGTACCAAATAAGCAAAACCAAGATGTGGGCACACCATCAGGAAAGAGATCCAGAGGAGCGCTTTCGGCAGAAGTGACCTGCAGGATGTCTTAGATGCGATCAAATAGGTAGAAATTAAGTTAGAAGCAGTAGAAACTAAAAATCCAAACGCCGAAGATATCAAGGCCATTGTAAGAGAAACCAATAAGGAGACAAATAAAGAGGTTCTTGATAAAATATGGAGTATGGCAGAAGATGTAGCTGAACTGAAAAAACAAAATATGGAAATGAATGTCGAGTTAGAGCAACTAAAAGCGGAAAAGGAAGCTGACAAAAACGGATTGCGCAGATGGAACAACAAATCAAAGACAATAACTTGATATACAAAGGACTGCCAGTGAAGAGGGTGTGTAAAGAGTGCTTACAGTTACGGTCTTAGTGGTGAAAGCCACAAAGAAGATTGCGTTGGCTGAGTTAGACTCGGAAGAGGGATTGCTTTCGGTTTTGCAACGCACAAACAAGCTAATAGATTCAGCTATCTACATAGAGCGCGACCTCAATGCAGACCGCCAACTAAACAAAAGGGTGATGCTGCTGCTTAAATCGGCGATATTGGCTACAAACAAAAAACATCCGATTATGGTGAGGGATGACAACATAAAAATCGGGATTAAATGGTTTAGGTGCAACCGCGAAAAAAAGTTGATGCAAGACCAGCAAGAAGCTGGAAATGCTCTCAGGGAGCTATATGAAAACGACACTAAATTAATTTCTATACATTATAAGTACTGGTTCGACAAGCTAAAAAAAAACTAATAAAAACGCCCTGCCAAAATACAAAAATTAGTCTTATCTCGCAACATATCACGTTCATGGCCTGCAAAGTAAATTTTTATATATTGACTTTTTCCAATATTTTCGGCAAAATGATGTATTCGCACACACACATCACTAATGATAGAGTAGTACCGGCAACTAAATATTTTAATGGATTTGATACGTATTGGAAACCAGCAACAAGAATTAGCCAATACAGAAGGCTAGCGGTGGAATGGTCATTGGAATTAAAAAAGATTTAAGAAATAGATTGGAATTGGATATATTACATGATATGCTCACGATAAAGAAATAACTTTGATTCCAGTATACAGAAGAGGATCTAACAGACAAGGCGAGTTCTCATTGCTCCGAGAATTCTTCAAAGAAACAACAGAAAGAAATTTAATAAATATGGTAGATTTTAATGTACGAATTGAACAACTACAACAACAAACGGATCTAAATAAATTAAGTTTTAATGCAGTTTACGAAAATAGGAATTCAAAAGACATGGTAACAAATTCAAATGGAAAGGTACTCACTGAATTCTGTACAGACTATGGACTATGAAGTTATCAGGAACTCAGTGCCGATACAGAGTGGCATAAAAGTAATTTTTAAACAGAAGTGGTATAATTTTAATTGTCATAAAGTGCGCATAAAATCCTTTGAAGCTCTAAACAAATTTAAAAGATCAAATAATGAAAGTGACAAGCCTTACTATTTAAGAGTCATTCAAGAAATGTGTGTGGGCAGGCCAAACATGAATATCTTAAAAGGATGGAACAGAAGACTTCACAGATTGATGGAGAGTTGCAAACGAAATAAGAGGGCAAAATTTTAAAACTGGAGCAAATTTATCGGCGGAACCAAGAATTCTCTGAAATTATTGCCAACGATATCAATCTCATGACAACCTAGATAGTGCTATACAAATTAGAGGTCTGCATGAAGGCAAAAAAACGACGTTCGAATTAACAAAATGAATTGAGTGAAATAGAATGCGACGCAGAATGAATTCGAGTGAATTTGTGCGCTCACGTCAGATTCAGTCGCACAACATTGAAACAAAGAGAAACGAATTGAATGAGTTCAAATGAGAGGTTGGTTTCGAATTAATTCGAATGCATTTACTTTTTTGCGAAAGAATGAGGGTTGTTTTTGTTTTGCTGTGCGTACCAAAAAAGAAGAATGAAATCAACAAAAAGCAATGCAAAATTTTGTTTAGAACACACAACCACTTAAAGACTCGTCGGCGTCTTTTGCTGCGCTCATTATCTTGTTCGACAAACGAATGAATGATTCGAATTAATTCGAATGTCTCGGCTGTATTTACTTCGTTTTGCACGCTATTTCATTCTAATTCATTTCACAGAATGCAGACGGCTTTCGAACTCAAAACACAGCCGCATTCACATTCATTCATTTCGTGTTTCGCTCTCATTCAATTCGAATTCATTCTATTGGACTTCAGTTGTGAGCGAAGCCACGCAGCTGTCTAATACAAATATGCGATATTCATCAGGTTTTAAAAAAGTAAAAAATAACAAGGTCCCTGAAATAGATAGTACGAGTGTACCTTATGAATTTGTCAAAAATGCAACCAGCGAGTTCGTAGAAGAGTTAACCAGAACTTACAATGTTATACTCGAAACAGGAAAAGTGGACAAAACATTTTTAAACACCCCGATATTTAAAAAAGGAGACCCAAATATGGTAAGTAACTATAGAGGAATAGCGTTTATGAATACAATCGCTAAAGTGTTCATGGATGTACTAAATGAGCGAATCTACAAACTGGCAGAACAGTATAACATCATTAACGAATTTCAAGCATGCTTTAGAAGGCGATACTAAATGTTGGATAACACATACAACCTGTCAAGTATTGTGCACATAAAATTTGCAGAAAACAAAAATGTTTACGCCTTCTTTGTAGACTTCAAGGCTGCTTTTGATAAGGTGCACAGAAACCCTCTAATATACAAGCTGCATGAGATTGACCTTTCAACAAAAATATTAAGAGTAATAGAAGATATTTACAAAGTACGCGGTATGGACGGGTAAGGAAATGCCAAATGTCTTTGATACTTATTCTGGGGTAAAACAAGGTTGTCTACTGTCGCCGTTACTGTTTATTCTATACCTAAATGATATCCACAACAATTTGGAAGGTGGTTTGATGATATAGTAGTAGTAGCTGATGATATGAATGTACTCCAATCAATGTTAGAGGATTATTGTTTAGAATGGAGTGTGGAAGTAAACATAACAAAGTCAGAAATAATGGTGTTCAGAAAGAGAGGTCGACTTTCGGCCCAAGAAATGTGGACTTACAAGCAAGAACGAGAGAATATCACATCAGAGTACTGTTACCTTGGTGTAACTCTCACACCAAAGATGTCTTTCACCAAACATATCAACAACCGAATTGAGCAAGCAAAAAACAGCATTAACTCGACATGGCGTAACTTCCTAGGCAAAAGCGAAATCACATTGGCATCAAAATGGAAGCTATTTTTGCCAGTTTGCAAGTCAATCCAAGCGTATGCGGCGCAAGTTTGAGGTATAACAATACCGGAAGAGATAAACAAGTTCCAGCGGTATTTCTTGAAAAGAATGCTGAGGCTACCGGACTCAATCCCAAACTATGCTTTGTCATTGGATACTGGTACTGAAGTCAATAACTTCTATACATTAGATATGCATAACTTGTCCGAAGCTTCTCTAAGAAGAAACATTGTGTGGGCAAATAAATTTAATCAAATGGAGCAGAAGATAAGTTTTCAAGGGAATGCTGCGATAGAAGAAGACTGGTGTAATCGTTGCAATCAGCAAGTAGCAGTTAGTACAATCCGCTTTTATAAATACCTGCAACCAGCAGCTAAAAAAATATGCCAGATATGTCAACCATTTGTACGCTATGCAACATGAATGAACAGGAAACACCGACGCACTTCTTATCAAGATGCCCTGTGTTAATTGAATTTAGGGTGTCACATTTTAAGAAAAATTCAATTAAGCAAAATGAGCTGATAAATATATTAAACGGTGTAAAAATCACCCCTCGTTCTTTTTTTCCAAAAAATTTATAAATTAAGTTAATTTTATCTGTACCTATGTATACCTAAAATTTAATTAAAAGAAGTATACTGCTATGTTGCGTGCAAAATTTCAGCTCTCTAGCTCAAAAACTGAGAGACTAGTTTGCATACTTACAGACAGACAGATGGATCGATGGACATGGCTAGATCAACTCGTCTCGTCGCGCTGATCAAGAATATAAATACTTTATGGGGTCTCCGATTTCTCCTTCTGTGTGTTACAAACTTCATAACAAACTTTACTATTCACTGCGTGAAAAATCAGCCACCATCCGTACCATCGCACAAGGTTTATCACAATGTAAATTAAAATACATGCTAAATAAATTTTGTAAAATATTTTATAAAAGTAATTTCACAACCTTTCTAACAAGCATAAATTTTATTTAGTTTATTTATTCCAATAATTGTTTAAAAGAGTTTGAAAATTGGATTTGTGAAAAAATCAAAAGTGTAGTGGTCAGGGTAAACTATATATAACTATGATTCTATACCATACTTTTAGACAATTTTGAAGCGGTTAATAATAAAAGGGTTCAAACTCAATTCACTCAATTTTCGACATAAGCTACTCTGACTTATTGACACAGATATATATAGATAGATAGATGGGGTCTCCGATGTCTCCTTCTGTGTATTACAAACTTTATGAAAAACTTATAATACCATTCACTGCGTGAAGAGTATAATAAGTTTAATTTGAAAATTTCTCGCTGTCTTCATTGAATTATGGTACATTAATTTATCATAACGTGTTAGAAGAAAACCGTTAACATTTACATTTTCAATAGGTCCGATTTAATAAAAAATAGTTGTTTTCATTATTGTTATAAATTTTTTTTTTGTCGCACAGTGTAATAGAAGATATGAAAGGTGCGTGAAGAGTGTTACAACATCGGCATAGCCAAAGTTTAACTTCTTTTTACTGGGTTCAATACAGAAATGAAGTAAGGATTTAAATAAAAAAATTTCAAGAGTATATTGGTAAAGATTTCAATAGTTACAATACTTTGGCTGGACAGCTCGCTCTCAAAATTGTTGTTGATGTTGTTGTTCTTGCAAAACAATACCCAAAAAATCTTCATGGAAACAAAAATAAATTAACCGACCGTTGTTTTTGCGTTGACACCTCATATAAAGAAAGCTTTTGTAATTTTCGCGATTTGAAGTTGAAAGCTGTGCTGTTTTTAACACCAGTTTGTAAAGTGTATGTTACCAGTCTGTAAACTTCAGTTTATGCAGGTTTGCCAACTTAGAACAAAATGAAAATATGTTGGAAATATAGAATATATAAAAAAATATATA
Organism: Amiota mariae; assembly: GCA_035041805.1. Taxonomy (NCBI): domain Eukaryota; kingdom Metazoa; phylum Arthropoda; class Insecta; order Diptera; family Drosophilidae; genus Amiota; species Amiota mariae. The sequence continues at coordinate 41,798 of JAWNKV010000257.1, forward strand.
TAAGTAGGCAGTGAAAACAAAATTATGAAATAACAATGGTGTTTTTTTTTTTGAATTTTCATATTAATTGCAGTATCCGCACTCCGAACAACAGTTATATATATTCATTATGTCCTAACAAGGATACAATGGACTTATGACAACTGAAGTAAGAAAGAAAAATGTTTTATTGACATTTATTGAAGTATCGTGGCAATACCGCATCTATCGTCGTTTTATACTTTGTAGTACTGAGTTTTCGATTATTGGTCATAGTCAAATCTAAAGCTTGATTCAAAAATTCAAGTAAAGGTGTATTTTTATCATCTCCAATATTAAGGTCTCCACTTAATATCATAGGTGCATTGTCAAATTTTTTGTCAAATCTTTTTTGGAGCATTTTTTCAGAACCTTCTTTTGTATATATGATTAAATTTTCAAATAAAAATTGTTGTATCTGCCTCATGGATTTTCCAGGCAAAATATAAACGGCAACGATCCCTCTAGGGTATTTCGCGTATATATCCATATATGAAGTAACAATATCTATATTTATTTATTTATTTGAAATGGCATTGACAAAGAAACTGTCAGCTTAAAAACAAAAATAAATGTAACAATTAACACTTAAAAGTAAGACAAAAATATAAATTGCAGTGAACTTAAACTAAAATAAATTAATTACAAAACAAAAAAAAAGAGAAACAAACAATAAATAGGAAAAAAAACATGAAAATAAATAAGGATAATATGAAATACCAGACCCGATGGGGGAAATTTATTTACAAATAGTAGCGAGCTATGCCCCTACTCACAGCTATGTGTGGTCAGAGACTTATAAATTAATAAACTACAATAATGCAGATAGTAAAGGTGACCCAAATCAGCGACATACAGTTCATCCAGCCTGCAGTGTGATCAGGAGTCCCGTAGGCAGCGAATGACAATGGTATTAATCGATGATGGCGATATCTCGGGTGAGAGAACGTGATAGAATTTATTATATGACGTGCATAAAACTCGGAAAGGATCGTGTTGGGCATAGTTAGTAGTGCATCTATTCAATGCTAAAAGGACAAAATTTCTGGTAGGACGAATAGGGACACAAAAGTTTAACTGATTCAATAGCTCAGGAGAATCAATTTCCCCAACTATGAGCTTATGAAGAAAACTAATCCCAAGAGCTATCCTACGATGCACCAAAGATGGAAGACTGATAACAAGATTGCAAAACGCGAATTAGGATTCCAGTTTACGCCACGAAGGGCAAACAGGAGGAATTGTTTCTGTGCAGACTCAATTCGAACTTGATTATTTATATATTGCGGTGACCAAATGCAAGAGCAATACTCGAGGAGTGTACGCACAAGAGATATAAAAAGAGTCTTAGTGGTATAAGGGTCATTAAATTCAATAGACCATCGTTTAATGAAACCAAAAACACTCTTCGCTTTATTTAAGATAGAAGAGATATGTTGGTTAAAACACAGCTTGGGATCAAACTGGACACCGAGGTCATTAAAAGTAGAGATTCGCTCGAGTTGGACGGGAGATCATTTACAAAAAGGTTAAACTAGATGGCTCCCTTGAGAAACTCCAGAGACTGGACCAGAAAGAGTGGACTTAAATAACTCTCGCTGAACCCTATTTCTCAAATAACATGCAATCCAGCAAAGAAGATGTTGTGGGAAAACTAAAAGGTCAAGTTTATGTACAAGCAGATCATGATTAACAGAATCAAACACCTTACTGAAATCAGTGTAAATAACATCAGTTTGACATTTGTCCCTAAAACCAAGATTTACAAAAGTGTAAACTCAAGCAAGTTTGTAGTTAAAGAACGCTTTTGCATAAAGCCGTGTTGACACGGAGAAATAATTGTTTTACAAAAGTGATAAAAGGTTGAAGTATGCATTTTTTCAAACAATTTTGGGATTGCAGAAAGTTTAGCAATACCCCTGTAATTGGATATGTCAGCTTTGTTACCTTTTTTGTGTAGGGGAATAATAAAGGATTCCTTCCAGATAGGAGGGAAAGATGCGCTCTGAAGTGATAAATTGAAAAGTTTCAAAAGTGGCTTACTCAGAGACTCAGCACAGTGCTTAAGCAGACTACTAGGTATTTTGTCTGGGCCGGGTGAGTAAGTGAATTTCAACGATTTTAGATTTATAAGAAGACATTCCTCCCTAATTACAGGAGAAACAATGATGTTACAATGGGAAATGGGGTATGGATACCGGTTTTGAATATAGGATTCAGAGAAATAAGTGGATTGAAAGAATTTTGCAAACAGATCTGCAATACCCAAATCAGTGTGGCCATGTTCATTAACTAGATACAATGATGAGGGAAATAGAGAAGATTTGCGCTTTGAGTTCACAAAGTTATAGAACTGATTAGGGTCGCGTGAAAATTGCTGTCTACAACGTGTGAGATAGTTATTATAACGAAGGTTATTTAACGAAAGAAAATTATCCAGGGCCACACAAAAGTTAGCAAAAGCAATAGAAGAGCCAGAACTCTTAAATTTTTAATATAGCCTCGACTTAATGTTCTTCAGGTTAGAAAGTCTTCTTGTAAACATAGGGAACATAGGCATCAAATATATTGTATATCACTTCATAGAAAAAATTAATAGCTGTAGTCATATCACTGCAATTGTACAAAAAAACCAATCTATTCTGAGAAAGACTTCTTTTATTTATTTATTTTATTGTAATGGTTTACTACAGAGTTCATTTGAAACAAGGAAAATTCAACCAGTGTGTCCAAGAAATCATGTTGTGCTGAAGGAACTAGATACTTCGAGATTTCAAAAAAGGACCATGAAATGAATGGGAGATTAAAATCACGGTCCCGAAGAATGTTATTAACAGAGTTAATGGCTCTAGCATATAGGTTTCCAAATTGGAATTAGGTGGAATATAAGAACACGATATATAAACAGATTCATGAGGTAAAAAGTAACCTCACGCAAATAAACTCATTATTGGCTGAACAGTTTAGATCAACGAATTGTGATCTTAGGTGAGAGACAACAGCAATGGGGACACCACCTCCGCGTCGAATAGGGCGAGCTTTTCTATATGTGATGAAATTTGAACAGAAAATGTCATTACTAAGAATACCAGAGTGAAGCCATGTCTCGGAAAACGCTATAACATCAGATTCAGAGGAGAAACTATTCATATACAAATTGTTAAGCTTGGACAATAAACCTCTAACATTTTGATATATTATAGAGATATGATGAAGGCAGGAAGCTATTTTTTTTTTTGGAGCCGAGCTTGGAGCCGAAGTAGTAGGTCTATTTCTACTCTTATGTTTAAATTCATGAACAACCATATTTGGAGGCCAGAATTGCGCATTACAAACTTCGTCGAATGATTCGGAAGGCACACTAATCTTGAACGACGAAATATTCCTAGGTTGTGAAAATTGAATTTTTGCACACTAACCTTCGCATTGGTCTTAGAAGCAATATACCTTAATATGTCATCACAGGTAGTATCATAAGACAGTCTTGATAGGAAAATATGTTTCCGAGGGGCCACTACCGACAAGATAGGTGGTGAATCCACATTCAAAGATGGCGATATTGGTAAAGGTTCTAGGTTATGGGGTATACCACCATTGCGGCATCATTCCTCAAATTATCAGATCTTGACCGCTTAGAAGCATTGATGACAACATTCCCGTTTTTGTGTTCGACGAAGGTGGAGAAGAAACGGGTCTAGAACGTTTGGAGGAGGATACCTGTATTACAGGCAGCACAGGAGTTGAGGTAGGATCGGCTGGAGAGACAATTGTGGCAGGAACAAGAGGAGTGGTGGAAGGTAGTTGGGAGGAAGCGTGGTTGCCTTTAGGTGAAGGTGACAATAAGAGAAGGGGAGGAGGTGAATCGAACTGATATTTAGTGAGTAAAGCAGTACTCGAATCAAAATCAAACGATAGTTGCTTCACAGCACTATTCAATTTGATAAAATTGTAACGTATACATTATATACATTGCCGAAAAGTCAAGCTGACGCTTAAAACAGGATGGGCAAGACCAAACTGCCCAAAATGCCACAAAATGTTTTGGATCTGCTGATAATCTTGTCATGGTCACGGCCCTTCCGTGCCGCACACTTCAAGTTTGAAAAATTGTCGCACAACCAACAGAATTCTTAGTTTTACATGAAGGATTACAACAAATCATATTCACGAAAAAATAATATAAAATAAATAAAATTCAAAAAAATAAAAATTTTATGAACAAATGCAGATACTAATAGTACACACTGTAAGTAATAGCGCACAAAAGATCAAAAAAGGCCAAGGCAAAAACAAAATTTTACAGAAAGAAACGAAAAATGGTACTGAAGGTGGAGATACACAAACGACGTTTTCTTACAAACCAGCTTTTTGCTCCGGTCGTGCGTCAAAAAAAAAAAGTTGATATGTATAAAATCGTGTTGACCGAGTTACATAGCTTGCTCACGAACGCATCAACTCAAAAAGTCAAACAACTTCAACAGAAAACAGTATTGGTGAATGAAAAAAGAACTGGTTGGTGAACCAGAAAACAGCTGTTTGTGAACCAAAAGAACTGCTTGATCACGTGTTGAATGACAAAAAACTTTTTTGGTAAATGGCAATTTCTTTGCAGTATTTATGTTAAATTTGATGGCAGACTTTCCTATCTATTTAAAAAGTTACTCTAATTCAATTTATTACATGATAATAAAAATACATACTTCCTTTTTAGGGTTCCGTACCCAAAGGGAACTAACGGGACCCTATTACTAAGCTTACAATGTCCGTCCGTCTCCTGCACTATCTCATGAACCGTAATAGGTAGAGAGTTGAAATTTTCACAAAGTGTGTAATTCACTTGTGTGTAGAACGACAAATACTAAAAATACACATTTTTAAAAGCATTGTTCTTTAATTTAACCTTTTGTTTAACATTTTTTTGTTTTTTGTAGTATACTTTGAGCAGTTAATTGTAGTATACTTTTAGGCTATTAAATATAAACATAATTTTATATTTCAAGCAAAAAATCTTGTACGATGGTACGGAACCATCCGTGTGGGAGTCCGACTCACACTTGGCTGATTTTTTTAATAATTCAACTTTTAACACACTTTTCTTCAATAATTACTTTCTTAAATTTTCAAATTCACAGCTGTTTTTTGTTTACTGAAGTCAATATGGTTGAAGTCGTTTGTGTACCTCGACGTCGTTTGTGTAGTTTGACGCTGCATGCTGCATTTGTCGACAATGCAGCTTATCACTGATTAATAACAGTTTGGCAACAACAATGCTCACAGATAAAAACTTTGAAATGTTATATACATTAATAAAGGTAAAAATTATGAAACAATGTAAAAACAAAAACAAAAATGCACTAATCACTTGAAAATATAAATAAAATACCTCAATTAGAAAATATTAAAACTATTTAAAAATTTATGCACCACTAACTAACCCGAAAACACGATCAATTTAAAGTAATGCACAATAATATAAATATATAATATAAATATAATAATATAATATATAATAATAAGTAAACACGTCCGCTCTCTTTGAAACTCACAATATGAATCATATATATATATATGTATTATGATAAATAGATACTCCCGCCGCTACAATTTCAGGTCTTTTACAACTTATAATTAAATTAAAATTCGGAATATCAATTGGTTCTTTGTTTGAAGAAAATTAACAAAACGAGTGTAGAATGAAGAAAATTAAATTGAAGCATCACTTTCTTCATTTTCATTGTCAATTTTTTTTTATGAGTGTGAGTTAGCTCGTTTACACTCTTCATGAATACGAAACTTCTTCTGGCTCATTTATTTACGAAGTGTTCATGATGCTGCTTTTTGTCTTCATTGCACATCTCTGGTCTGTACTATTTCCAAACAAGCAATACAAAACAAGAAGAAATATCGCTCAACGCGCCTAAAGAAGTTTTCACTTCAAAAAATATTATACAAAGCTAAAAACATGTGATTTTAAGGGGTTTCCCGAGTTATTCTGACTATTGAAATTCTTTTCCCCAAGTTGACAAGCTTGATTTTATCTTATATGTACTTGCGAATGTATGCAATTGATATTGTCCTGTATTGAAAATGGATCACTATGATCACGCAATAATTTTAACGCTTTCCATTTAGCATAGTTTTCATTACATTCCAAAATTTCCGCGAGAAATCAACAAATCGAAAGATTATCCATTTTAGAGAGCGATAACAGTGCACACAAATTTACTTTTTTTTTCACAAACAAATTAACACCTCCCCTGTAAATGATGATAAATTGTTTGCGTAGGAGCTTTCCTTGTCACCGCAAAAAACCATTAACAGCGAGTTATTTGTATGTTAGACGTTAACAGACATACAATTTTTCTGTCATCGCCTTGAGAATAGGTCGGTAAGTGTTCAGTTCACAACGTTCTCTACAAACGCTAAAAGTGAGAGCTATGGAGTTCAGATCACTTGTGCACACAGCCGACTATGCAAGTAAAGGTACTACACAATAACAAAGAGAGGGAGAGGGAGAGAGTCGAGTTGTTGTTTTGTTTATTTTTTGAAATATTTTGTGTACGCGCCTTTCACTACGATGACATAAGACCGCTTACACATTTGTGTAAGGGTGTGCCTATTTAATCGTTCATTCTTCTTTGTACTTGGGTGTTTGCGCACTAAGTTTGGGTAACGCAAAGCAAATGTTTTAGCATTCCTCTTTCTTTATGTTTGTTTGTAATTTAGTTTAGTCGAAATGAGATGAGTTGAGAAAAGGTGTCCAAATTTATCACGCCATTTCCACTATATTAAAAAACAACTTAATGGGTGTTAACGAAACGAAAGTGGAGTGCAGTTAATAATTAATCGAAAAAAACAATTAATGATTGACAATCATAATTAACAAATTTTATCATTAATCGTTTATCAAATTAATTTTTCGTCAACACTCCAAGCAACATACATCACCTTTTTATTTTAATTTGCAACCACCTTCACTCAACAAAACTCAAACGAAATAAACAAACAAATGCCGTCGGCTTCATAAAATTCAAACCAAGCGAAATAAAAAAACAACGAAAAAAGCGAAAGAAGAAAACAAAAACGTCGGCAGAACTACAACGTTACCCTGGTACAGCTGTCTCCCGTCTACCGCGCGTTCCTCGTCTACAAACAAAGTCACCCGAGCCTCATTCGTTTTTTTCACAATTTTTTGGCTTGCATTGAGTGAAGATAATGAAAAATTGAAATATATAGCCCGGATGACGCTAACATTTTTCTTTGTCTTCTTTTGTGTTGCTTTAGAAGAAACACAAATGAAGAGAAATTAGAAAAAATTTGATTTTCGTACGTGACGTTCGTCTGAACAGAAGCCAAAGTCATCTAGGAAGAATAGAAGATTAAATGACATTCGTCTGAATGCATGATACAAGAAAACAAGGTAACGACATTGCGACCTGTTACTCTATCAAAATTGCTCGCTCTCAATTAAGTATATCAGTGTGCTAAACCGTTGAAAAAACTCGCATTGAGTGTTGAACATAACGTGAAAATGCATTGAAAATTTAAAAATTAGTATTATCGGTTGAGTTGAGCGAAGGGGGTCTGTTAAAATCGTCAATGCATAAGATGCATAAAATCATAAAATTAATGCGATGGAGCACATCTTTCTGCAATTCAACGACAATGGAATTATTATCAATTAATTATTTACAAATTCACATTGATGCAGCAAAAGACATTCAATGCAACCCCAATGTAAAGTAACTGTTCTTCAGGAACTGTAAACTACTGTCGCTACCTTGTTTTCTTGTATCATGGGTACTATCCATGGTGTAAGAAAACAAGGTGACGCCAATTTGGGTTGTTACGCTCTCAAAATTCGCTCACTCTCAATTTTTAGTGAATAAGTATCATCAGTGTATTAAAACGTTGAAAAACACGCACTGAAAATGTAAAAATTAGTGTTATGAAATCAATTTTTTGCGCTTTGATCAGCTGTGTTCGGAGAAATTGTGCTTAAAATAAAATTATTAAAAGGAAATTTAAATTGAGAATGCGGTGTAAATTGAATAAAATACTGAATTAATCAATAGAACAGTAAATTTTGTATTTTTCATATACTTTGCAAGCAGTTAAATATGCACATATGTTAATATGTAAACAACAGCTGATCAAAGCGCAAAAAATTGAATTTTGTGTTGAGCGAGAACAACAAGACATTTTACTCCAGCAGCTGCCTAAAAGAACTTCATTCTAAAAACCCCGAGCAAGTGCTGTACAACAACACGTAAGAAAATGTTTAAAACAACAACAAGGAAAAAACAGCTTTTGTGTTGTACTAAAACAAAACTATATCAAAATGCGTTGCGTGGTTTAGGAGTTCTGCGAGCTGGAAATTTTGTCTTACTTATTGTAGTTACAAAGTGAAACTAATAAGTATAAATGGTTAGAAATCAAAATAAAATAAAGAAATAGAAATAAAAAAGACTAACTTTGACTATACTGAAGTTGTAATACTCTTCACGCCCTTGCTAGTAGTCCGAGGATCTTGAAATTTACAAGGTTGGTGGATATAGATCAGGCAGTTATATTGTCCAATTTCAGTTCCATAGTATAAAAAGTTTTTTTATTAAGAACTTTCATTTGGATCCCGGTTTGTATGGGGGGTACCCCCTAGTGATCCGATTCGGCTGATTCCGACAAATGTACTGCGTAAGGTAAAAAGAAAGCTCACAAGGACCCAAGTTTGTATGGAGGCTCCGTGCAAAATTTCAGCTCTCTAGCTCAAAAACTGAGGGACTAGTTTGCATGCATACAGACAGACAGACGGACCGCCGGATGTGGCTAGATCAACTCGTCTCGTTGCGCTGAACAACTTCATACAAGCTTATAATACTATTCACTACATGAAGAGTATAATAACGATAAACAAAATAAAATTCATCACACATGGCGCACTTAGTTCTAACAAAAATCTTTTAACCCGATGCAAAAAATCGTTGTAAATATCCATTAGAGGCTCTTACTACAAAAAATCAAAACAAATGAAAGGCTTATATATATATATTATGTGCTAAACTTGAATCCGCACGTGCTGAAGGGCTATAAGTCATATGACGATCTTGTAATATTAGTTCAACCACATCGATTGTTTATGCCAAAACAACTGATATTAGACGACCTTCATAAAAACCAAAATTGAATTATGAAAACTAACTTTTTAAATAGTGCTTCATTGCCAAACTTAATTATTAAGTTCTTCGATTCACTCTTGTTGATATGATAAGTCGAAAGTTATAAAAAATAATCCCACAAAATGCTCACAGACCAATTCCATTTATTTTTTTTTTGCCGAGATACACTTTCCAACTGCATGCTAATATCAATATAGCAAATAGAGCTCATATATCAAGGCGATCTTTTATGCTCAAAAATATCACAAGATTCTCGGGCAGATCATAGATTTTATCTGGCAACACTAGGATTGCCCATTCCCGAAATGTAAAAGCTTACAAGGGTTAGGAGATATTAATTATTTATTCATATGCTTTACATACTTTTTGGGGTGAATAGATTTCTTACGGAGTGTGTTAAAAAAGTAAGTAGATTATCCGATTTTGTTTTTAGAAGTGTTTATTCGATTCGCATTAAAAGGTTAAAAACTTAGACGAGCGCTGGAGAAGTTTATTAAATAAATAAAAAACATTATGTTAATAATGTATGCAAATAAATTTAAAAAAAATAGAAACTTGCTTAATTGTTATACTTAAGTAGTTTATGTAATTAAAAAAATTAATTGTAATTTATATTTTATATTTATTAGTTTTTGTGTCTAAAAGAACTGCACATTCCTTTCACACTTATTGAAAATGGTATTTTACTTTGCTGCATTTAGTGAGACTCCCTCATTTCTTTCAAAAGATTGCCGAAAATTGGATTATATCTGGGTAACTTGTTATTCAGCTAAGGAACTTATTAAATTAAGGAAATTATTTCCTTAAAAGTTTTACAAAATTTATATTTGTTAAAATTGGAATTATTGTAGCTGTTGTACAGAAAATTTTGGTTTTATAATTTCTCTACAAAGTACCTTCGATTGTGAAAAGTATTTTATCTTGGGTAAAATCGTAGTTTAATGTCTTTCTTGTTTCCTAGTTATAATGTTATATTATATAGTAATATGCGAAAAGTATTTTCTGTATTTCGCAGTATATATATATATAGTATGACGTATTGCATTTTTTGCATAACACGTTTACGTATGTATTTGCGAAGTTATAAACACTAAACTAATATATGAAATCTAAATTCTTTTAAAACAATAATAATTTTTAAATATATTATCCTTCATTATTTATTTGACAACATGAGTAGTAGTAAAAGACTTACACAAAATATACAAAATGTCGTTTTCATTTAAATATCTTCATATAAAAATCATTAAATAAAGTAAGAACAATATGAGAAACCTAGCATACGTCTAGACTTATAACTTTAATTTACAAATTAGACACAAACTGTATGTTTTTCGACAGAACACTTACCTACAAATACATATGTACGTTGATTACTCACAGCAGGTAAGTAACATGTTTGAGTATTTAGTAGCCCTTCTACTTATACATAATATATACTTGTCCTTAACTAATCTTGGTAATATAATGTTCTTTAAGTTTATGTACGTAAGACTGTCTGTGGAAATTATTTGTCTAACGTTGCTTTTTGGATTCATCACCTCAATGTAATTTAAGAATCTGACATTCGAACACAATATTTTTTGCAATTCTATATTCAGTTTGTTATAAATGAAAAGCATCTTTTTTTTCAAAAAGTTTATGGTTTTAAGTGGAAGTGTCGAACATTTCAGGAACATCTGACATATCGCTGTCAAGAAATTTTGTCTTGTAAAATGTTTTAACAGGTATGCACACGTAAGTGATTTTGTAACGTGCTCTTCTGTCGAAACTGTTTAGGACAGTAGGAACAGCTGTATGGCTTTTCGCCAGTGTGTATCTTCATGTGATTATTCAAAGTGGCCACTTGCCGGAAATTAGCTTCACATACCTTACATTTGTATGGTTTTTCACCGGTATGTGTTTTAATATGATTTACAAGCGTGCTTTGCTGGGAAAAGAAGCGCCGGCAAATACCACAACCAAATGGACGATCAGGGCATTCACCCTTAATGCTGGGTACACTGCTAGCGCTCAACTGTGAGATGCGGCCACTATTATGATAATTTTCCACTTTGGGTGTTACAATATTGCTGTTGCCGGCGGCAGCGACTACGGGGCTGACTGTAGTGGTGCTATCAAGAAAATGTAGAAGAGGATGATGATCAATTTGTAGAATATTTGGCCCAGTACTAATGCTATTTTGTAGTCCTGGTTGAGATGGTATCATCGTTGGTGCCCCAGAAGTATGATCTCCTGATACAAAGCAGTAATTGTTGAAGTATTGATGTATACCAGATGGTGCGGTGGTACATTGAGTTTTGATGGGGATTATCGAAAGATTGGCATGCGTGTAAATTTAAATAAAAGCTTCGTTAGGGAAGAATTTTATTATGGTGTATTATTAAATACAATTTTCTTTAGTTGTACGGCGAACACACAAGCTGCTCACCTGGTGTCGGTTGTGCGGCATGCGTGTGCGTCTTCATGTGATTGGTCAATGTGCTCTGCTGCCGGAATTGCATATGACAGTAGGAACAAGTGTATGGTTTGTCACCTGTATGGATCTTCTTATGGTTGGCTAACGTAGCTGACTGACTAAACGATTTTTCACAAGTTTCGCATTTGTACGGTTTGGGATCAATGTGTGTCCTTTCATGATTGTGTAGCGTATTCAGCTGCGGAAATCGACGTTTACATACATTGCATTGGTACGGTTTAACCAATTCCTCAGCCTGAGGTGAATTATATGTCCCAGAGTAAAGATTCTTTGAGATTGGTATACGCTGCTGATTATGCTGTTGGTAAGAAGCATTTTGCAAGTGATTTTGTGACTTGCGACTATGCTTATTTGTTGAATGTTGCTGAGGCTGGTAGTTTAAAAGCGAAGTCGGCGTGCTGGACTCTGCTGTGGAAAAAGCTTTGTGATATAAAAAAATAAAAAGACAAAAGGAAGAAAATAAAATAAACAAATACAAAATACACGTTTAACATTTTTGCGAAATAATTATAAAATGTGTTCTTTCCAATTATTCTTTTTTAATGTTCTTATTTACCCTTATGAGTCTTGATATGGTTGATAAGAGTGCTCTGTTGGCGGAAATCCTTGGCACATATATTGCACGTAAATGGTTTTTCGCCAGTGTGAATCTTCACATGATTAGTTAGTGTTGAAATCTGTCGAAAGGCTTTATCGCAGTGCTTACATTTGTAAGGTCTTTCGTCAGTATGTATTTTCATATGGTTACGTAATGTTGTCAATTGCCGGAATTTGTTTTTGCAAACGTGGCACTGTTTTTTTTTTCGCGGATCTTCGACTACTACCTCCTCTTCGCTGACAACGCTTTGCACTTCGATTTTAGTTGGTGATATAGATGTCGCATTGTTTGTATTATTCGTGGAAGAGATATCCAATAGATGTACCAGCGGATGCTGTGGATGAAGCATAGCCTGATGTGTTGGATGCTGGATAGCTTGAACGGCGGTTAGTTGATGTAGTGTAAAAGGTCCCTGCTGCAGACCTGCTGTAATGGTTGTCGATTGTTGAATATTGTTTGCACCACTGTGTGTTGTTAGCTGCGCTGGGGGATAGTGCTGATAGTTGGCCATAGCCGACGCTGCGGTCGCGTGGTTCAGGTGCATAATGCAATTGTGTAAATTATCAAATGAGGTATTCGAGAAAAGCGCTAGTGTTTTTCCTCTGTACAGTGAACAAAAAACAATTTCAACTAAGAAATAAAATGAAAACGGGGAAATAACCTACTTGATTTCGTATTATTACTATTTGCCTTCACTATTTCATTCGACAGCTGCCTGCTGTTGATATAGAGGCAGCAAAACGTGCACGTCGCTATCGTCTGCACGAATCTACGTATGTGATAAGAAATCAGTAAAATTCACAAGAAATCGAAGTTACAACATCTTTGCGTTATGCAACTTTAAAGGAGTTTAAAGGGCATAATAATAACTTGATGGAATTTTCCCCGAGCCACGCTTAAAAAATATACCACAACTTTTTTCAGGAAAAGAAAACAAACCCAATTGGTGTTGCAAAACACGTTATATATATATATGATTAAAAGCTGTGCTGTGTAATGATAATTTTATTGCACAATATTTTCTATGCGTCGAAATAAACATACATTTCATAAAAAAATTATAAAAAAATTCAGTTATGTTTTATTTGTGTAATCGCAATGATATTTTTCATGTTTCGATAGCATTCGTAGTCCTGAATACAACAGAATCAGATTCCAATAAATTTGTGCCAAAGCCAGAAAACAGTGCTGCCATGTTGCATTAGCAACACCAGCAAAGACACAATCAGAAGACAACAGTATTGACATAAATTGAAATGCAGATGATTTGCCGCCTTCCTTTCCATTCAGCTGTTCATTTTTCGCTAACACCAACGCCAATGAGAAGAACATGGGTGGAACGGATCCGATCGAAATTCATACTTTCAACATCTTTCTTTAGTAGTACTTCAATATCTTCAAGGTAAAAAAACCACATTTATTTATTAGTAATTTATGAACAGTTTGAATATGAAAATAATAATAATTTCTTTTTAATAAAAACAGCAATAAACCATTTCTGTTTATTTGGTATGTGGCTAGACACCAAAAACAAGAAACAAAAGTGACCCAGAATTGTTGTGTATTGTACTGTCTGGTTCTGTTCTGCTGGATGTGGCAACACGGTATAACTCATGATATAATAGAGGGTAGTGCCAATTTGCCTTTTACGCTCTCAAAAATTTCTCACTCTCAATTGTGACTCCATAAGGATATCAGTGTACTAAAACCCTGAAAACACGCATTTAGTGCTGAACATAACGTGAAAATGCATTGAGACTAATGCCCGATTCACACTGCTTCAAAATGTTTGCTTTTTCTGTGATCGTTCGCAAATGATACAAATGAAACGTTGTGGCCAATTATTATAATTAAAATGGACATTTTGTGGAAAATACATTATTGAGAACAATTTGCAGTATATTCAAATAATTCTTGCAGCTACCTTTTTCAATTCTGCAACTTATTTTATTAATATTTGAAAAAAAAAATAACAATTTAAAACTTTCTTCAAATTGTTTTGTGCAATGATCATCTGTTTAATGCCGAGAATGATCAAAAAAAAGCGGACATGGCCAAAAGCTTGGTAGCACTACTCAAAGTTTGCCAGCCCTGGCTGCTGCAATTTTTGCTTCACTTTTGCAGCAGAAACAATGTTGCTTCCAAGTACCCGAAGCTGGCCTGAATTTCGGTCATTTGGTTTATGTATCATACTATATGTTTTTTAATAAATTTTAGTTGTGTTCGTTATAGGTCAATTAAAAGAATGTGAATTTGGAAAACCCACCTGGAAAGTGGGAAATTTCGACTTTTTGTACAATTATTATTTAGACAAAATTGAAAAATTGAATACGAACAGTGTCATAAAATGTAAGACGTGCAAGAAGAAGAAAAGGAAGAATAAAAGATTGAAATAGTCAAAGCAGACATAAGTTCAGGCGTATGTGTGAGTGTGTGTATGGACATTTTCAATGATCGCTTCGTTTACAAATTTCGTAAAGACACTTAATTTTTCTTTTATTTTTATTTAAATAAATGTGTTTTATTTTAATAAATAATATATTAGTAAATATTTATTTTTTAATAAATATTCAATATTTTAATAAATATTTTATAAACAGAGTCCAAGGCCCCAGTAGCTAGTGCTCGTTCAACTTGTATATTAAGTCTAGTATTATATATTAGGTTTAGTGTGTTAAAATAAATAAATAAATAAATTTTATAAACATATAAATGTGCTTCATGATAACACAGCACGACGAGCGAACACACAAATAATAGGTGAACAGAACAAAATTCAAAGCTTGTACTCTCTGTCTGCTCCGTAAACAGCATAATTTTCCTTAAATATTTTATGTATTTTTTAGGGTTCCGTACCCAAAAGGTGCTAAACGTTGAAATTTTCACAGAGTGTGTAATTCAATTCAAAAGACTATCTTTGGCTATGCCGAAGTTGTAATACTCTTCACTTCTTTCTAGTAGTCCGAGAGTCTTGAAATTTAGAAGGTTGGTGGATACAGGTCAGGCACTTATATTGTCCAAATTCAGTTCCATAGTACAAAAAATATAAAAAGTTTTCTAATAAAAACTTTCATTTGGATCCCGGATTTTATGGGATGTCCCCCTCTAGTGGTCCGATTCGACTGATTCCGACAAATTTACTGCATATGGTAAAAAGAAAGCTCCGTGCAAAATTTCATCTCTAGCTCAAAAACTGAGGGACTTGGTTGATACGTACATGTAAGCATATGCTATGGACAGAATCGATATCCGACAATTGAACTACTACTAATTTTTACAGTTTACAAATTACTGTTTTGTACAGTGCAAAATTTCAGCTCTCTTGCTCAAAAATTGAGGGACTAGTTTGCAGACAAACAGACGGACATGACTAGATCAACTCGTCTCGTCGCGCTTATCAAGAATATATACTTTATGGGGTTTCCGATGTCTCCTTCTGTGTGTTACAAACTTCATGGCAAACTTATAATACTATTTACTGCGTGAAGAGTATAAAAATAGCGTGGTCCCCATACAAGAAACGTGTGGATAGTTTTTGTTTTGTCTTGTGCGATGGTACGGAGCCCTCCGTGTGTGAGTCCGACTCCCACATGGCTGATTTTTATTATTATTTAGAAAATAAAATGTGGCTTTTGAAATTTTTGTTTCTGTGAAGTGCATTCATTGAGTCATTGAGATTTTCGTCTGCTCACTTCAGTAGATAACGAAAAATGGATGATTGAAATGCATGTACGACGCACATTCAATCACTTCAACTCACACATACACATTGCCGTGTACGTGTGGCGCTATACATTTTCTCTGTCTGCTCTGTTAACAAAAGTATTTGGATTATTTGATATTTTAGTCAATAAGATGTACATATATATTCAATACATTGTATGGAACAAACACTATTAAATAAACAAGACAGCACAAGTCGCTCACAAAGAGCGATCATCTTCTACCAACAACAAGTTCTTTTGTTGTGAAAATAGCTCGTGCACTTACCGACCTACCGACCTATTCTCAAAATTATCACATAATTGGACAAAAAAGCTCATTAAAAGCTTCGCTGTTAAAAAAGCTGTTTTTGTAATAATGTAAAGTGTATGTTACTAGTCTGTAAGCTTCAGTTTATGCAGGTTTGCCAACTTAAAGAAAAAAAAAATATGTTGGAAATATTAAATATTATATAAAAATGAAAACAGGTATTGTTTTAGGGGCTCTCTGAGTAATTTTGAATATTTGGCAAGCCTTATTTTATCTTATATGTACTTGCGAATGTATGAAATTGAAGGTACAATATTTTTGAAAATCGATAATTTTAATCGATAAACTATTGTCCTGCATTGAAAATGGATCATTATGATCACGCAAAGATTTTAACACATTTCTTTGTCCGTTATTTTCTTCAACTTCCGTGAGCAAACAACAAAACACAAAAGTATCCATTTTACAGAGCGATAACAGTGCACACAAATATTTAACATTTTTGTCCAATTATCGAAAGAAATGCTTGACCGACAATCTTGGCGAATGATAGTCGATTTCCAAAGCTTTGATGATAAGATCTTTTTTCATATGGAAAAATGGCTTAACAGCGTCCGCAATATAATATTAGGCGTTGTCCAATTGTGTGAAAAATTTGAGAATAGTTCGGTCAGTATGTGAAAGAAGGAGACATGAGGAAATGACCAATGCGCTTGTACACATAGTCCCATAAATGTTTGCAATGTGAAGAGTAGTAGTCAAACTTCCTTTGAACAACAAATTTAAACTGTAAGAAACAATTTATAAAAAGAAAAATAAATGAAGAAATCCTTTTGTAATCATTTATAATATACATTGATAAAAAACAAAAGTTATCATATTGGAAGTACGCCAAAAAATTGGTAAAAAGTATTAGTTTTTCTTTTTTACATTGCAAATAATTATGTGAATTATGTACATGCACATCGAAACGATAACGCAGAACAGAATGAAATAAAAAGTTAAAGTCAGCTATGCCATGATCATCAATGAATTTGTGTTTTTATTTTTGATTTTCCAGTTCACCAAGCATCCGTTTTTGAACGCACGTCCGCCTAAACTATCGCAAACGGACTCAGAAATGAGCGTTTTGCGGTATAAAAACCGATGTCTGTTGAACATTCGCTCGACTATCGTAAACGTGCTCGCAAATGATAGTTTTGTGGACATAAAAATCATACAAAATAATAGGCAAGAGAGGCGAATAACAGTTACTTTGACAGGCGACGAAACAACAAAATTTTCGGTATTTGTTTCGATGCCGCTTGTCAAAATTTCCATTCTTTGCGTATGTGGATATTTAACAACCTAAAAGTATACTACAATTACAGCTTAAAAGTATCTATATATATTACGGTTCATGAGGAGATGGACGGACTTCGTAAGCTTAGTAATAGGGTCCCGTTAGCTCCCTATGGGTACGGAGCCCTAACGTCCAGTTTTTTGTGATAAATTGTGCATAATAACATACAACGCTTATTCTAACCTAAAATCCAACTGTTTGAAACTATAATAAATTGGTGTAATACATTTTCTTTTTCCTTTCCTTGTCTGAACATAGACTAAGCTATTTCATTTGCATTCATTTAGGTGAAAGAACTTACGGAAATAAAAGATATGACGGACGATGTTGCTAAGCAATAGTGCCAAGAAATGTGTCAGGGGCCTGAGAGCAAAATTGGGTATTCGAAGTAAGTTTTCATTGGTAAAATATATATTTAAAATAATTTGTTAATTTTCAAAACAACTTGTTTTCTCCACAGGTGCTTTTAAACATAAGTTCCACTTGGAAGATTCTGTCTTCGACCGAACTACCCAGAAGTTATACCAGTACGCTCATAACAGAGTGAAGAGGGGTGAAGTAACTGCTGGAAAACGTTAAAAAGTGTAGGTATACTGGTATACTTTTAAGCTGTTAATTGTAGTATACTTCTAGGCTGTTAAATATGCACATAATTTAATATTTTAAGCAAAATATCTTGTACGACGGTACGGAACCCTCCGTGTGCGAGTCCGAATGTGGCTGATTTTTTTAATATTACTTTGTAAGCTTCTTTTTTTATGAAATATTTATTTTATTTTGATTTTTTATTTGTTTATTTTTTTTTTTTTTAATTAATCAATGATTCGTAAAAGTATCATTTTAGATTAAAAAACGTATCGTTTAAGATATTAGAAAGGACTTGTAAAAGTATCATAACTGGCTTGCAAATGATATTAAAAATTATATATAAAAACGCTTGCAAAAGGATCGGGAATGATATCAAAAATGATACGTAAAAACGCACGCAAAAGACTCGCTAATACTTATATCTTTTGTAACTATCGGTAATGAAAGTTTTGCTGCCACAAACAGAACGACATGTGATTCATTTACGTATCAATTTCGGATCCTTGCACGATAGTTTTGTCCGCAAAAGACCCGCAAAACTATCATAAATGATATCATTTCTGATAGTTTTGGTCCACTGGGTTACTGCACCGTTTACTACGTTCAAACAAAATTTAATGAGACAAGGAAGTAAGAAATTCATCAACAAAGCAAGAATTTCATAAACACACAGAATGAAAAATGAATGAATGCATGAGTTTAAGCAGTGGCACACGAGCTATCTGCTTAACAGTGTTACTCAGTGAGTCTGCCAGTTTGAGTGCGTTGATGCAGCCCTCTATCTCAAAATCCATCATTCAAAATTACAAACAACAACAACACACCTGCAATTACTACAGTTTCATTTTCGCTCTACTCTTCAATCAAATTTGCTCATGGAGTGAGCGAATTTCAAGTATGCTTTTCATTTATGTGTGCCCTATACGACACTGAACTCGCATATAAATTTGTGTGCATGTCGCTGAGACTTTGCTGGTCTGTGTCATATAAATCAATACGATATTAACCCAAATATTTAAATTATTAATTATCAAAATTAACATTGCTTCTTAATAATGAAATACAGAAATAATATTGTATTATACAACACAACTCTAATAATTATTTTAAAATTTGATTTCTAACATATTGTGCAGCAGTTTCACTTCAATAGTGTGCTTATAGGTCAAAAGCTCCGAATGGTTCAATTCGGTTGGGAGGTAGCTAGGCCCCTCCCCTGTGGCTCACAACGGACCCATCTTGCGGTCTAAGTTGCATCACTCGTTTAGCGATGCAGCTACCTAACCTATGAACAGAATCGATATCCGACAATTGAACTACTACTAATTTCTACAGTTTACAAATTATTGTATTAGTTGACTTAACATATATTGTATGTACATATATAGACTAATATCGAAAAATCTTGACTTTCGACTTTGCTTTAGTAATAATGGTTCATGAAAAACGTTTTGACGCAAAAACAATAACGGTATTGTAGCGATACTACCTACCCTTTTGAGCAGCCCAAATTTGGTGAACTATGTGGCTTTCCTGTGTTGGAACTGTTTTCGAATCGAAAAACAACTGCTCTGTGTTGGAGAATATTAAAAAACTGATGTGTTGAATAGCAAACAATATTTTAGTGTTTTAGTGAACGTTTATTTTAAATTATTTGCATGCACAAATTGAAGATATGAGGGATTAATAACTTTAATATTATTTTTTTATTGTATATTAAGCATTAGTCATTGAATTTAATGAATAAATATGAAGTTAATATGAAGCAAGAAATTATTTTACTTTTCAATTTAATATATGAGCCGTTTATTTTGAAAAGGGCATAAGTCACTTTTTCAAAAAAATCAAGTTGGAGATAACATTCCATGCAAATTAACGGGAAAAAATATTCCAGTGAATAGAATAAATTTAACTGTTGAGGTGAGCAGACATGTTTTGCAAAGTGATCGCTATATATGAAAGTTTCAAATCAAATATTAACAGTAATTTAACAAAAACAACCACAAAGACATCACCAAAAGTAACAACAACTGCAAAATTTCAAAGAAAATATTTAACATCAATTTAACAAAAACAACCAAAAAACATCACCGAAAGTATCAGCAGCAGCAAAGAGCGCAGCAATAACATTAACAGCTGTAAAAGTTTTGATCAAGAAAGTATTGAAATAAAAACAAGTGCCGGTAGTTGTCAACCTGTTGCTCCCCGTTATTTCGTTTGTTTGTTTGTACTAGAAGTTGCGTGATTTGGCTCACAACTGAAGTCCAATAGAATGAACTCGAATTTAATTGAATTGAAAAGAGTGAGAGCGAGACACGAAATTAATGAATATGAATGCGACTGTGTTTTGATTTCGAAAGCCGTCTGCATTCTGTGAAATGAGATAGAATGAAATAGCGTGCAAAACGATATATAAACGTCGGCACAGCGGAGACATTCGAATTAATTCTAATCATTCATTCATTTCGTTTGTTTTGAGTACGACTGCGGCAGTCGTACAAGATAATGAGCGCAGCAAAATACCCCAACGAGTCTTTGCTTTTTGTTGTTTTCTTTATTTTTTGTTATGCACAGCAAAACAAAATCAACCCTTATTTTTTTGCAAAAAAGTGAATGTATTCGCATTAATTCGAAAACAACCTCTCATTCTAACTCATTCAATTCGTGGCTCTTTGTTTAAATGTTGTGCCACTGAATTTTACGTGAGCGCACAAATTCATTCGAATTCATTCGGCGGCGCATTCTATTTCACTCGGTTGTGCTCAGTCACCACCACTAAACATAATTGGTCCTGAGTTTGTAGAGAAGGACAGCGACACAAATAAGCAATTGATCATTAATAGTTACTACTCTGAAACTTTATTATGCGACGTACACCTACAAGTGGCATTGTTGGTAATGCAGCAAAAAGGAGGGTGTCTGAAATTTCGTCAGATTTGTCACTGCATGACATAATGGCGGCAATCCAATGTAGAGCAAAACGTTGTGAAAAATCTGGAGAAGGAGGAGAGAAGTGAAGACAGAGAACGAAATGTTAAAAAGAGAAATAATGGATTTCAAACAAAGTAGAGAAGATGATAGGAAGGAGTTATACAGAATGGCCAACAAACATGAAGAAAAGAATGTGACCATCAAAGGACTCTCTAAGGACTGTTCGCCTAAGTCAGCAGTTGAGAAATTATGCAGAGAGACTCTTAAGCTACAACATGTTAAAGTGCGTGAGGCGAGGCGGTTATTTGAGAAAAATAACAAAATCGGAGTTGTTGCAGAGTTAGAATCCTCTGAAATGGCAGATGACATCATAAAAAATACAAGAAAGCTTCAATTTTTATAGAAAGGGACCTTAACTCGGAGAGACAACAAAACAAAAAAGTACTGTTGCAGTTAAAAAGGGACCTTTTGTTATTGAATAAAGCATGTAGATGAAATTTGTAATATTAGAGTTAGTGATAAGTTAATTAGTAAAAACAGTGAAAGTGATAACAAAATAGCGTTAAAAATCCACCTTAATACACGGCCTGGGAAACAAAGTAATGTAAATATGTACGATCTTTTGACATTTTTGTTTTTTTAGAAACGCACGTTAAATCTGAACATTTTGAGAAATATGTAAATTATTTTAATGGTTTTAATGTTTATTGGAGCTCAGCGACGCGTCAAAGTAAATATGGGAGAGCGAGTGGGGACAAAGTGTATGGCATTAAAGAGGACCTAAAAAGGGTTGAAATTAGTGATGCAATCAAGCACTTAGATGGATTAAAGGTAATTGAAATATCAAAGGGAAATAATAAGATAAATACAATATAATTCCACTATATCTGAGAGGTAGTAGTTGGAATCAAGACTTTGAAATTGTAAAAGAGAATTTGCTGCAGAATGATTTAGTCAATCAAGTTGTGATTGGAGATTTAAACATCCGAATAAGTGAGTTACAGATAACTGTTGCTGACAATTTAAGTCATGAGATAATAGCCGGGAAGAAAAACAGGATTTCCAAAGACAATAGGTTAATAGGGCTGGTAAGTAATTTTGTGAGTTTTGTGAAAAAAATGGCCTGCTAATCCTGAACGGGATGTCAAATAGTGACGATTCTGGGAAGTATACATTCCTAAGTAGTGTAGGGCAGTCTGTTAACGATATATGTGCAATGTCAATGGACATTTTAAGGTATCATATAATAGCACTTCTTTACCATCCACACTTTAACTCTTTAGTTTTCATTAATTTTTGTTTAAAATAGTCTCTCACATTTTGTTATCATCTATCCTTACATACATACATTCATCCAATCAACCATCCATCCATCTCACACACTTCATGATCACCGATCGACACCGATTGACCAACCGACTGGTCTTTATTTATTGTTTTTGTATCAACGGAATTTTGCCTAAAAGTCAATGTCTAATAATACATACATTTGTTAATACAAATTCATCCATATGATAAACTTTATTAATACATACATACTTATGTATAACTTTTAGTAAGGGGTTGATGAATAAACATTTAAAAAAATGATTAATATTATACATAAGTGTATACTATGCGGTATGCGGGCAGGCGGGCGGTAATGGTGGATGTGTAAGAGTGAGTGAGTGAGTGATTGAATGAACATAGACAGACGAAACGAAACGAAACGAATCAAAAACGATGACCGAGAAAACGAAGACGATACGATAAAAGACGTGTGTTGTTGTTGGTTGGTTGTTGTGTCGCATTTTGTGCATTGGTTGCATTGCATAGGTGTATGTATGTATACAAACAGTCGAAGTGAAAGAAGTTGAAGATGATTATGATATTATGATGATGATGATGATTATGATTATGATCATAGCGCGATGGGTAAGCAAGCAGACATTCGTACACGTGTTTGTTTGTTT
>JAWNKV010000258.1:0-19307 GCA_035041805.1 Amiota mariae
AAAAAATTTTAAAAATCAGTATGGGTACGGAACCCTTAAAAAATAAAAATAAACATACAACAGCAACTATTACTTTGCGATGAAGCAATAATAAAATCATTTGAACGTGAAGAGCTTCTCTACAACAATAATTTTCAAGAAAGTGAAAATAATATAAAAGTCGTCTCTGAACCGGTTTCGGGTACCACCGGTGGTCTAGGCTACGCTCCATCCAAATCGTCTGCCAAGTATAACGGTGAATCAAATGTAAACAAGAGTAGTATATATAAGAATAACAACAAGAAAGTTCCTCCAATAAACATATACGATATAACTTACGATATAAAATCAAATCAAATTATTAATCTGACGGTCTTAAAATATCCCAATTTTAGAGAAAGGATAAGAAAAGAACAATTTTCCTGTCGAACCTTGATGACTACGTAAGAGTGGGAGGTCATTTAGAAAAAGCTAGAGCTCATTTTTATTTTTACACGCCAAGCCTCAAGCTTTATTGATATTGAAAAAGCGTTTGATTAATCTAGTTTCAAGGCTTTATAAGCAAACTCATTATCTACAAATGTTCACTGCATCTGCTCATTCTTATCTCAAATATGGTAACGAGTAAGAAGTTTAGAGTATCGGTCAACAACTTTCTAAGTGACCAAGAATTCGAAGTCTTGAACGGTTTACAGCAAGGTATAGCAAATTCGCTGTTGCTTTTCAACATATCTATGCTAGACCTCTTAAACAAAATAGACAATATTCGCAGATGATATCGTCATATACCACTCTGATGAAACAATTTCAAATATACACTGTTATTTACAAAATAAATTCGATATAGTCGAAGAGTTCACTACAAACTGAACACCAGTCAAATGTAACAACAACATCAAGAGAAATTGGAGACTATTCATCCTAAAATCTTCCACAACAAACACTCTGATTCCGCTATCGGAGTATATGAAACATCTTTGCATTTTCCTAGACAAGTTCTTTTATTTTAAAAAACACGTCAATATGCAAATAGCTAAAACCAATAGAGCCTTTCTCGCATACAAAAAACTATTTCTTCAAGTATGCTCTCAACTAGACTAAAAATTATAATGTATCAAACACTTGTCAGGCCGATATTGACTTATTGCTGCTCAATTTTGTTCAATATATCCCCATCCTACATGGAAAGGATAAGGAAAGTTGAACGTAGGTTTCTAAGGTCTTGCACCTCCTTATATAGACGTCCAGAAACCGGTTTTATGAAAAACTTCTCTAATAAAAAATTATATATTACAGCCAGAATTGTAAGAATTGATGTATTTATGATAAATTTCATCAGGAACCATATACGAGGTTCATTCAAAAAGTATCGCGATTTTTGAATTTCCCCGGGTTACGAGTATTCGATTTTCGATTTTCTTGTGGCATAACTTATGTCCCTCACTTATGCTGACAAGGTCGACCATTTTGAATGCTTAGTTAATTTTTAACAGCTGTTTTGCTTGCACGTGTTTTGGGTCGTCTTTGATTTTCGCCTATATCAAAAAATGGATCAAAGAATCTGTATCTGAGCTTTTGTTTCCACGTCATAAACAAAAATCCATGATTCGTCATCAGTTATGACCCTCTGGAGCAAATTTGGATAATCGCGGACCGAGTACAACAGCTCCTGAGCAATGTTAACGCTATGCTGTTTTTGGTCGAAATTGAGCAATTTTGATACGAATTTCGCGGCGACCTGTCTCATGCCCAAATCATTAGTAAAAATCGAATGGCAGGAGCCAATCGATATGTTTAGGTCCTCAACAACTTCTCTAACGGTGATTCGAAACAGTGACTATGTTCCTATATTATAGCCTTTTCACACTGCACTGAATCACGAATATGTATTTTGTCGTTCAGATTGTCAATTTCAAATCATGAATAGCTATTTTTTGTTTTGGTTACTAATGGAACGTTGTGGCTGATTGTGAGAAATTAAAAAATAGTATGAAAAATACATGATTAAGAACAATTCGCAATGTATGCAAATAATTCTTGTAGCTTACTTTTTCATTCCTGCTACTTATTTTATTATAATTAAAAAAAATATTTACAATTTCAAATTTATTTCAAATGTTTTGTGCAATGATCAGCTGTTGTATATTGGACCGCGAAAAAAAGGTGAAAGACAGTCGAAAATTACTTAAAAAAGGCATCACATTCTTCAACAACCAACCCGTCACTTTTCCTTGTGGTTGTTGTCGATTTTGATCCGTATAAGCGCCACATCACCTCTGACTCCAGATTTGATAAAATTAAACAAAGAACATGGCAAAAGGTAAGTGAAAATTTTGTTTATGTTCGAATTTGAAATAAAATATTTTACGTACAGAATTACAAAAATTTATATGCAAGCGTCTTAATCCGTCGATACGATGGAGTGAAAGCGTCATCTAGGATTTAATTATCAATGTGGTGGACTGTGTAAAAGATACTCCAGAATCATTTGAAGTAAGTTTGAGGTGAAAACTGTATTAAATTATTTACTACTAGTAGGCCCGGCCCCCTTCGCCGAGTGTATTATACCTTCCCCTCAACTCCCTCTACCACATACAATTTAAAGTATATTGGCAATCCTCTTGTGCACATTTAGTTAATAAAAAATGAGATGAAATAATGCAATTATAACAACAACACACTCTCTCTTTTACTACGATCTCAGTGCATAATAATACAGAAAGAAAAGAGCGAATAGCGCAATACTCTTGTGCGCACTCAGTTTTCAGTGAATGAGGGTACTAAATATAACAATTACAACAACACACAAAGTTCAAGAAGAAGCATAGCACCAACAACGTAAAAAAAGTAAGCAAATTTTTGTGCATGGTATTTCAAAAATGTATATACATATATATAGTGACTGAAAATGAATAAAATATTTTTATTATTGAGTCAATACATGTATACCTTTCAAAGAAAATTATTTAATTAACAGTGAAAACCGTATCAAAATACTTTGTGTGGTTTAGAAGTAATCAGTATCAAATCTTCTTGCAATTTCGACTTTGCTTTATATTATGTAAAGATATATTCCTCATCTAATTTCTAGAAACCAACAGCACAGAGGCGTCAACCCAGCATTCGTCGTGGAGCCATCGGAAATGGAAGAAGATTATTTTACAAAATATATTGAAGAACAGATGTATTGCCAGTCTCCTCTCTCGGTGAAGTACTGGACATTTCTGACCATGGTGTTAGCTTCCCGTTCGAAGATGCCAACCAACTTGCCGATGAATTTCCTGGAACATCAATGCAGGCATATAGAAAGCAGCCAAAAGAATTGCAAAAATAGCTGACGATGCATTGGAGTTCGAGCACAAGAATTTAAAATTACAAGAACGGAGGGAGCTATTCGAGGTGGAGAAATTCGAGTGGCAGAAAAATAAAAGCAACAAGAGTTTGACAACTAAATAAAAATGAAAGCGATGGAATTGGAAGGAGAGGAACGATTACGAATTTTAGAACTAGAAATGAAATATGAAAAGACACCATGAAAAAATGGTGTAACTAATGTTATACCTTACGTACTCATGTTATACGTTACATACTACTAAAAATTTAAGTATTATTTTTAAGTTGTTATGAATTACTAGATTTAATCTTTATTTTTAAGTTGTTATGAAATTACTAGATTTAAGTTTTATTTTTAAGTTTTTATGAACAAAAAATAAATTAATTTCCTAAACAAATAGCTCGCATTTTAACATTGCCTTCAGAAGTGGGCATAAGGTTATCATCATCATTTGTTCGACTTAAGTCAGTAGTTAGATCGATGATGAGCTGCACCATTGTAGAAAACTGCAAACTGGACCACGCCACACAAAAAACAGCGTCGTCTTTAATAATGTTATAAGTCGCCAAAAAGTTTTCCTTACTGACACGGACGATTTGCCGGAACCTAATTTCGTCTAAATTGCATAAAATATCCGATATAAAACTTCGCGATTTCGGTACTGAGTGCTGAGAATGTGGAGTAGCACAACGACAAAGCGAAGCAACCGCTATTGTAAGCAAAGCATCGTCTATGATTTCATTTTCCAATTTACTTGTTTCTTCTGGAAAATTAAACATGAAGTGACTAGATATATATATATATATTTATATTGCATCTTACCATTCTTGTTGCCAAAAATTTCCAACAATAATAAATTATTTATGGCAATTTCTGAACTTAATTCAATCAATTTCCTTTTTTCTCTTATTTTTGGCATTTTCGATTGCTTGTTTACTTTGTTTACATTCTATTGAGAGTTGTGTTTTCGAGAACAGCTGATTTGCTATGTGCAAGCACAAATGTTCGTTCACGAGATTGAGCTCGTAATTTTGTTACCGTAGACAACTTTCGACGGTTTCGACATCTCGTGAATACCCTAATTGATACATACTACAAAGAAAATTTAAAATTAAATATTAAACAAGAACTAGAAAACATAAAACAATACATTTTGTTTATGAACGATTGTTTTTTTACATTTTGGTTTCCTTTTGCTCTTGAATTTTCATTCAAATTTGTAATTTGTATATTGTTGTCACTTACACACCATTGTTGTTGACACTAAACATTTATTATTGTACATTATTCCTTATCCACCATCTGACGAAATGGAGGAATATAAAGAGAAATGTTTTATGGCACATGCAGCATTGACTACCGCTTTAAATGGCTAGAAAGTGGATAACCAAGCTGATGGGGTAGATGACGCCATCGCAAAACTTGACTCACAACAGGCAGAGTTTCTTGGAAAAGTTTCAAACTTCATCAATAAATACTGAGGTTCATTATTAGATGTCCATATTTTCGCGTAATTATGAAGACTGGCCATCCTTTTGTGATCTATTTTCGGACGCAATCGATGCAAAAGTTAACCTCACGGCTACGCAAAAATTCCACTACTTAAAATCGTATTTGTCTGGAGACGCTTTGAACCTTATAAAGCATATCCCGATTACAAACAATTATCCTCAGGCATGGGAACGTCTTGGGCTCGTGAGTGCAGAGTTTTCTAAATCTGCCACAAACGAGTACAATAAATGTATCAATTCTGCGGAAGATACATGATGGAGCGGATGAAGTGTTGAGGGGATTAACGGCACTCTACAGTACAAGATACACATACTGGTTAAAAAGATGGATGAAGAAACGGGATGCGAAAAGGACACAATTAATAGTTTCTTAGAATTTCAGTCCAAGCGATGCGACGCCTTGGAGACGTTGCGGTCGTCACGTGGCACACAAAATAGACGGGCTGTTGCGGTCAACCATGTGAATTCGCTGCAGAGTAAAACATTTAAAATTTCCAATGCGGCTCACGCCATTTTCGTATGTGAGAATTTTAAAGCCTTGGATGTTGAAGTTCGCAGGAAGATAGTAAAAGACAAAAATTTATGCTACAACTGTCTAAGTGATGCCTATCGAGCCAAACAATGCAATTGCACACATCTTTGCCGCACTTGTAAGGACAAGCACCATTCCCTTATTCATTTCAATAAAGCATCTTCCCTTGATAGTACGTTAACCGCCAATCATAATCTGGATTGCAGTATTCAGTCATCATCATCATTCTGAGAGTCACTACGCTGTTACCAACAATCGTTGCCAACGTATTGGACGGTCAGTGTAAGCTGTTAAAATGCCGTATGCTGCTCGATTCCAGTTCTAAAAAATTATTGGTCGACATATAAAACACTACATGGACCCAAAAAACAGACTGAGATTGGCAGATCCATCTTTTAATGTACCAGGTCCAGCTAATATCATCATTGGGTCGGATCAACTTTGGAACATCTACACAGGCGAACGATTACAATTCGGTGACAAATTACCTACCGCTCTTAACTTCATTTTTGGTTTGGTGATGGGTAACTCTTGCCATGGTATCGGTGAAAATGTTACAGTTTCGCATACATATACATCCCAGTTAGACACTGGTAGTCTAGTACGCACGTTTATGGAATTGGAATCTGTTCAACCCAACACTAAGACAGTCAATGCCTCAGAACCTGGTAAAAATCACTTTCGTAGTACTTAGTTCCTGCAAAGACGATTCAGGATATTCACTCTACGAGCGATAACACATTGGGCCACCTATTCAGAGAGACTTGTTTGGTGTTACAATTCGTTTTCGACAACAGAGGAATCAAAATTGCCTCAATTCATACAAACTTTCAGCGTATTGATTGGCACCGAGATGCTTTACGGCTGCAGCATTATCGATTGATGACAATGTCTTAAGGTGGAGATACACAAACGACGTTTTCTTGCAAACCAACTTTTGGTCCGTTCGTGCGTCAAAAAAAAAAGTTGAAATGTATGAAATCGTATGGACCGAGTTACATAGCTTGCTCGCTAACGCAGCAACGCAAAAAGTCGAACAACTTCAACAGAAAACAGTATTGGTGAATGGAAAAAGAACACGTTTGTGAACCAGAAAACAGCTGTTTGTGAACCAAAAGAACTGCTTGATCGAGTGGTGAATGACAAAAAACTTTTTGGTAAATTTCTTTGTATTATTTATGTTAAATTTGATGGCAGATTTCCCTATCTATTTAAAAAGTTTTTCCAATTCAATTTATTACATGATAATAAAAATACATACTTCCTTTTTTTAATAATTCAACTTTTAAAGCAGTTTTCTTCAATAATTACTTTCTCAAATTTTCAAATTCACAGCTGTTTTTTGTTTACTAAAGTCAATAACGCTGAAGTCGTTTGTGTACCTCGACGTCGTTTGCGTAGTTTGACGCTGCATGCTGCGTTTGTCGACAATACAGCTTAACGCTGAAGTCGTTTGTGTACCTCGACCTTTTAACTTCAACAGAAAACAGTACTGGTGAATGGAAAAAGAACTGGTTTGTGAACCAGAAAACAGCTGTTTGTGAACCAAAAGAACTGCTTGATCGCGTGGTGAATAACAAAAAACTGATTTGGTAAATGGCAATTTCTTTGCAGTATTTATGTTAAATTTGATGGCAGACTTCCCTATCTATTCCAATTCAATTTATTACATGGTAATAAAAATACATACTTCCTTTGTTTTAATAATTCAACTTTTAATACAATTTTCTTCAATAATTACTTTCTTAAATTTTCAAATTCACAGCTGTTTTTTGTTTACTGAAGTCAATATGGTTGAAGTCGTTTGTGTACCTCGATGTCGTTTGTGTAGTTTGATGCTGCATGCTGCGTTTGTCGAAAATGCAGCTTATCGTTGAAGTTGTTTGTATATCTCCACCTTTATGGTTTTTCCCCGTCACCATTCCTAGCAGTTCGAGTTTTGCAACAGCTTGCAAATAACTATAAAGGCACCCACAAAGCAGCTGCACAGGTTTTGGCTAACGATACATACGGTGATGACATCGCTACTGGTGGCAATTCAATAGGAGAGCTCATTGAATTAAAAGAGGAAGTAATAGATTTATTGTCGAAAGCCAACTTCAATTTTAGAAAATGGTGTTCAAATTGTTGGTCCCAGTATATATTAATAACTATCTTTTGACAGAGCACCAACTAAATGAATCATACTTTCAGAATTATCGAAATTTTTGTTCTATTGGTGATTGTTTCTCCAACTACTATATAATCCAGCTTAAGGCGATATTTCAGGAAACCTGGAGTCATACTTTAAATTGGGACGATGGACTACCTGAAGACTTAAATGCACGGTGGTGAATTTGTTTGCATGACCTACCTCAGTTGGCTAAGATTCGAGTCCCGCGATAAATCGCTTGTACTACGCAACCAATAGAACATGTCTTTGCCGACGCTGCGGTTGTATATAACCGAATTGCAACGGACGATGGGTACAATTTCCGACTAGTAGCTTCACGTACAAGCGTGACTCCATTGAAACCCATATCGATCCCACGACTGGAATTAAACGCTGCAGTATTCGCAACAAGAATACTGAATCTTGTTAAGTAAGCCCTTACCGTACCTATATCCGGGATTCATTGTTGGACAGATTAAGAGATCGTGCTCCATTGGTTATCTTCGCCACCCAGGAAATGGGCAACTTTTGTTTGCAACAGAACGGCTGAGATTTTTGACACTTACGCCACAAATGTTTGGCATCACGTGTGCTCGCAAGACAATCCTGCAGATTGTGCTTCGCGTTGAATTTCTGCATCAAGCCTTATAACACACGAGATATGGTGGTCAGCACCTCGGTGGCTATCACAATCATAACACTTGTGGCCTACATCGAAATTAGATGAAGTAAACCCTCCAACCGCGGCTATTTTGAGTGAAACAATGTACACATCGCAACGCGAGAAACAATTGTTTTTGTTAAACTAATTGCAAGACTACCATCATGGACTCGACTGATAAGAATTGTAGATTTTTTTTGCGGTTTATTAACATCTGTCGTCAACGTAATGACTGTACGCAACAATTGCCCTTTTTAACATCGCATTGTTCAAAAAACCGAATTCACATGAGATTATAAATCTTTGATGGAGGGGCATCAATCCAACGCTAAGTCTTAGCTAATAAGACTACTACCATTTGTTGCCGATGCAGGACTATTGTGTGTAGGTGGTTGCGTTCAGCATTCTTACGTCAACGATGATGTCAAACATCCAATTATTTTACCAAAGAAGTCTATAAGTCACCTATCACTGCTTATTATTCGAGACATTCACGAGACACATCTTCATACTGGAGTTGAGGTTACATTCGTGATCACGCGACAATAGTGCGCTCGGAATATCATTCGAAATGTTGTCCATCGATGTGATTTCTCTTCATGGTGAAGCAAGCTACAAGCGTACCAGTTATGGCCAACTTGCCTTCACCACGAGTTCAATCATATCTGTCTATCGACTGGAACTATTCACATTGAATCGTTTCAGTAACGTTCGTGAGAAGCCGACTGATCTATATTCCGACAACAGTACCACATTCCAAGGCAATGATCAACAACTGGCATTACAGCAGGCAAAGGATGAACATATTGCAAATATCATGTCAACGGACGTTATTACATGGCATCATACCACCTTCATCACAACATTTCACTTCATCGGGTTATTGGTAGTAATGTATTGACTTTTGAAGAATACCAAATACTTCTGACATAAATCAGTGCAGTATTGTTTGCCGCTGGAGATGATCAGCTAGATCCGTTGACCCCTACACATTTCTTGATTGGAGAAGCTTATTCTGCCATACCCGAGCCATCGTTATTGGACACCATCCCAAATCGACTGCTGCGCTGGAAACAAATACAAGCAAAAATGTAAAAAAAGAATAACTTTGGCTATGCCCCTTCTAGTAGTCCGAGAGTCTTGAAATTTCCCAATTTGTCCCAATTTCAGTTCCATAGTACAAAAAACAAAATAGTTTTTCTAATAAGAACTTTCAGTTGGATCCCTGTTAGTATGGGGCGTACCTCTTAGTGGTTCGAGGGTCTTAAAATGTATATGGTTGATGGATATAGACCAGGCACTTATATTGTCCAAATTTCAGTTCCCGGTTTGTGTTACTATCGATCTTGTGCTTACAACCACATTGTATTTTTTATATATGATAGTAATTATGTGATAGCGTTAACCAGATTGCTATGAATTATTTTAAAAACAACTCTTGGTAGCAATTATTTCAAATAACATCTAACAAACACAATCTTTTTATAACCAAATTCAACAAGTCTGTGCGCTATCGCCGGTCTCAGACTAATGCCCCCTACACACAAATCTGTCCTCTTGCCACGACCTTTCCAGCACTCCAAAGTACGTGTAAAGGTGGAGGTACACAAAAGACCTCAGCGTTATTGACTTCGGTAAACAAAAAAACACCTATGAATTTGAAAATTTAAGAAAGTAATTATTGAAGAAAACTATATTAAAAGTTGAATTATTAAAAAATCTGTCAAGTGTGAGTTGGACTCGCACATGGAGGGTTCCGTACCATCATACAAGATTTATTGCTTAAAATATGAAATTATGTGTATATTTAACAGCCTAAAAGTACACTACAATTAACAGCTTAAAAGTATACTACAAAAAAAAAAAAAAAATTGTTAAACAAAAGATTAAATTAAAGAACAATGCTTCTAAACATGTGTATTTTTAGTATTTGTCGTTCTACACACAAATGCATTACACACTCTGTGAAAATATCAACTCTCTACCTATTACGGTTCATTAGATAGAACAGGAGACGGACGGAGGGACGGACGGGCATCGTAAGCTTAGTAAGAGGGTCCAGTTAGCTCCCTATGGGTACGGAACCGTAAACATTTTTTATATTCTTATTATCATGTAATAAATTGAATTGAAATAACTTTTTAAATAGATAGGAAAGTCTGCTTAAAATTTAACGTAAATACTGCAAAGAAATTGCCATTTACCAAATCAGTTTTTTGTTATTCACCACGCGATCAAGCAGTTCTTTTGGTTCACAAACAGCTGTTTTTTGGTTCGCAAACCAGTTCTTTTTCCATTTGCCAATACTGTTTTCTGTTGAAGTTGTTGAACTTTTGACGTTGTTGCGTTCGCAAGCAAGCTATGTAACTCGGTCCATACGATTTCATACATTTAAACTTTTGTGTTTTGCCGCACGAACGCTGCAGAAAACGCAAGAAAACGTCGTTTGTGTATCTCCACCTTAAGAGAGTAGCTTCGGTGTTTAACAACACTAGACAAAACTCAGTGCTACCAAGCCGATAAACGATAACAACTGTAAGTACTACTTATTTTATCGTTTGCCTTAACACGACCATATTGCGGGTTCATCGCTCTCGATGAATCAATCATCATTACTCAGCATCCATCTTTTATATTTTCTTTATTGTTTTCTTTTAATTCATAATCTACAAAATAGAAAAACAAAAACAAATTAACTTGACACATTTCGTTCCTTGAACAAATCTCATTTTCTTTCTTTCTTTTCTCTTTTCGTTCCTGCTTTGTGAACCAGCAAACAACAGCATTTGTTTCTGCAAAACAAAACATTTTAATTACATTCACTTAGTCATACAGAATTATAATTCAGATTGAATCTTAAGCTTGCTTGCAATATCTGAGTTTATTTCAATCAACTGCTCATCTACTTCCATACAACTTTGCTTGTTCGAACTCCAACAAATTTGAAGTCAGACTCAAAGGCTTGGAACCAAGATCAGAGTCGTCATGTGCCATGGCTCAGAGGCAATCTTAAGCTTGTTCATGAATTCTGTCCAATTTTAAAACAATTATATTTAGAATACCATGACTCAGAGGCAAGCTTAAGCTTGTCCATGAATTGTGCCAATATTATTTTAATTATTTTCAACCTCTTGGGACTCTTCTTCACGTATCGGCTGAATTACCTCTCTTGCAGCTACCATTATGATATTGGAACGATTCGCGATCATTCGGCAAGACACCGACAACTTCATAAGGTCCACGATAGTACTCTTGCAATTTGGATTTATGGATCTAGTTACCATAGTAGATTACTTTCTCGCCTATATTTAATTGGGTTGGTTTGCATTTATTCAAATGAAATCGCACTTTCAAACGATTAACATTTTTTTTACTCGTTCATTAGCAAGCTCTCGTATTGTTTCCATGTCATCATACTGCGGTTCAATTTCCAATCCGGGGTAAGCCTAGTGATTCTGGTCAGGATTTTCAAACTAGAAAATCCAGTTGTCTTATTAACTGTAGTTTCGTACCCATAGGGAACTAACGGGACCCTATTACTAAGCTTACAATGTCCGTCCTTCCGTCCGTCTCCTGCTCTATCTGATGAACCGTAATAGGTAGAGAGTTGAAATTTTCACAAAGTGTGTAATTCACTTGTGTGTAGAACGACAAATACTAAAAATATATATTTTTAGAAGCATTGTTCTTTAATTTAGCGAACCTCTCTATTTCCGACTGACGCAAATGTGGTCAATTTGGTTACGAGTTTTCCCATTTGGCGAAGTCCATGTGTATTTGTGAATTTCTTTATGAGGAAATATAGCTGGAAGGCTTGACAGATCTCAATTAGCCTCTCGCCGTTGTTGTTTTGTGTTCCACATCCATGGACTCCCATAGTCGACTCAAGACCGGTGTTGATATTTCCAATTTTTGCGTTAAAGTCGCCCATTAGGAAGATTATATCTCCCCAGTTGATGGAGCTAAGTGTGTTGAGTCAGGCTGTGCATAGAATTCATCTTTTATCATACAATCAGCGTCTTCCGTTGGAGCATAGCATTGCACGATGGTGATATGCCTATGGACATTGCTGTGGAAGCGGGCCAGGATTATGAGGTCAGAGATTGGTTTCCAGGAATGCAAGGTGCTACGCATGTCTTTGGATATAATTATGCCAACGCCGCTTTCTCCTCGGTCTTCTTTCCCGCTGAATAAAATAGTACTGCCATGCGGATGTTGTACATATGCCGCTGCCATTCCACCTCATTTCACTTATGCCCAAACACGTTGATGTTGTATGCTGTCATATCTGCATTTCGAGTTACGCCTGTCTGGAGAGACTTCTTCTAAGAGTTCTTATATTCCATTGTACTATTCTTGTCCGAGTGCGTGGGCCAAATGTCGTCATCTTGTTGTTTCTTTTGTATCCGAGGCTTATCCTTGTATTTGTTTCGGTAATCGATTGGTTTTTCACTATAGTAGGTGATTGGCCCTTCTGCTAAGCGATCTCAAGTGATGGGGCTGCTCTCCATCTGTCGTTACTTGAGAACAACGCCTCCTGTTGTTTTTGAAGCGCCATTCTGTGGTATAGTTTTTTCCTAGCTGTTGTTGCCTGAGGTTTGAGCACACCACGATGGTTGGGGGATTTCGCTTAAGTTCAACTTGCACATTTTTTCTATGTTGTTTTTCCTCAAGTGTCCATTCTTTATTAGGATGGATATAGAAAGTGTTTTTGGGATAAGGAAGTTTGTACATTGACGGGAAAAATTTATTAAGATGGAAAAAACGCAGGATCAGTTCGTCGCCACTGGGGCTAGAACCTGCGGCCTCCGGGATTGTAGTCTAGCGCGCTTACCTCTATGCTACAGAGGCCACTATTAAATGTAGTATTAAGAACCAATTGCAAGCGGCCAACGTAGTTAGACCAATCAAAATTTGTTCCTGTATCAGTGGGTAACAAATTAGCCACAGTGTCAACACATCCTTCCACCTGCCCATTCGCTCTACTAGCACCAGCTGCAATTAAGTGATGTTCTATTCCGAATGATTTACACAGATTTTGAAATTTTACGCGGTGCGCCAAAGATCATTATACAATATAATTGTAGAACATCTGAGTTGCTTCTGTAGCTTTAAGCGTTTTTCAAGGGAATAAAACACAAATTTTGTAAAAGCGTCAATGATGCATCAAATCAGCATGTAAAATGTCAAACGGAATCGGTCGCTTCTCGATTGGGTGTACCTCACACAGTTTCTTTCCAGAAGGTCTCTTAGCCACAAGGCAAATTACACAAGAGTCCACAAATTTCCTTACTTTTTTTTGTCATTGATGGTATCCAGAAATGTTCCCTTATCTTTGCTAGAGTCTTCTCCCATCCTACATGACAATTATCTTCCTGAAAACGTCCCATCAATGATAGTCGACATCGTTGCGGAATATAAATTTTGTTTGAACCTTCATTTTTTGTTTGTATAAAATTTCACTTTTCAATGTGTACTGAGCTTCAGTGTCCGCGTCTCTGCTTTTGATTTTATCAATAATTTCAACTGCTGCAGAATCATTTTGTTGCTCAATATGCATCTCAGTCTCACAATAAAGTCGGCAACTGAGTTTAGTAAGCGTATTACGACTCAAATAGTCCACATGTGACAAGGACTTGAAGGTAGATCCACCAACGAGCTACTCGTACACGTGATAACAAATCTCTCTTTTGCTTAGTGGCTTTCAATGATTTGCAGTCATTGACTAACAAGAATTTTACGCCTAAAAGATTGTGTCGAAAGTGTTTCACTGAATTTATTACGGCAAGAGTTTCTAATTCATAGTTGTGAATTTCATATACTTTAATGGCTTGACTGTAATAGGAAACCACATGTAATCTCTTATGAATAGTCCTTCTATCTTAGGAGCTACCTCAATGATCCATTTCAGCGTTTGTTCATCGTTACATTTGAGGATATTGACTCCCATGTACCAACCTGCTCCTTCAAACGAGGGCGAGGCTTTGTCTGGTTCGTCCGTCAACCTGGCAACGAGGGCGTTGAGAATTTTGCGTCCACCTGTCTTCATTGATCCACCGTCATCTGTCCATTTGGGTGATGTCGGTCAATAAGCGCTACGGTCATTTGGTGTGACAGGTTTCTGGGTGCGAAGCCGTTTGGCTGCAGGTCTTTATTCGTCCTTAGACCGCTGCCTTTTCGGCTCCTTAGTGTTCTTTGCGATATTCTCTTCGATTTTATTCACGAAGGCAGGATGCGTTGTCGTATGTTTTCCACTCTGCGCGAAGTGCTCTCTTCCTTTCGTGACCATTTCATTAACCGTTATTAACGCGTGGAGGGTATAGCTAGAGGATTTTTGCCAACCTCGTGTACTAGATACAATGATAAGTGAAATAAAGAATACTTGCGCTTTGAGTTCACAAGGTCATAAAACTGCTTAGAGTCACGTGAAAATTGCAGTCTACAACGTGAGAGATACTTGTTATAACAAAAATTATTTAATGAAAGAAAATTAGCACGGGCCACACAAAAGTTAGCAAAAGCTATAGAAGAACCAGAACTCTTAAATTTTGTGTATAGTCTTGACTTAATGTTCTTCAAACTAGAAAGTATTCTTGTTAACCAAGGTGGTTTATATGATACAGCGTTATAGGGGACATAGGCATCAAAAATATTGTATTACATGTAGATGTGGAGTCTGAAACAGGACAAGTTACAGAGTGGGATATTTCCAATGTTTTAAGGTAAGTATCCTCAGGAAGACATAAAGGTTGGCATCTTGATACAAAAGAACCAGCGGAATCATTGCTGAACAGAAGATTGAGTGATCTATGCAATGATTGACTACAGAGTTCATTTGAATGAGTCAGCCGAGAGTAATGTTCTTTTAGAAGTATTCTCATCTTTTCGAGACATTTGTAGAGTATTCCTAAATGTTCTTGGACCGTTTCTTCTTTTGTTTCACGGTCTAATTTAGGCATTTGTAAAATATGTCGAAGTTTAATTTTATTACTCTAGCTTTTGTGACGATCTGTTGCCAATCTATATGTAATGGTTAGATTTTGTCGAGTCCAGTTACAGCTGCTCCACGAATTAAATGTTCTTTATTCTTTGGGTATGCATTTTATTGTATAAATCTCTAATAGAAGTTGTTCTGCCAAAAGAAATATGATTTTGATGAAATAGATTGATAAATCTTTTTGGGAACCAACTTGTATTTCATTTCATTTTGCCTTTTCGGAATGAGCCCTCGACCCACACATGATTATTCCGGGGGAAAAATAATTCAATATTTTCTTTACGTACGAAAAATATTATTTAATTATTTACCCCTATTCGGCTGAGGGCCTACTTTTAAATATTCCCTGTTGTCAATTTTCTTATTCCATCTAAATCAGATCAAATCAAAATTAAGTCATTGAATTTTGGTTAAATTCGTAAATTCAAAGAGAGCGTTCGTGTTTATTTTTGTTCTTTCTGATAATTTTTTTTAACTTTAAATTGTAACTTTATTACTTATTTACATATATTATTGTGCATAACATAAATTGATCGTGTTTTCGGGTTAGATGGTGGTGCATAAATTTTAAGAGTTTTAATATTTCTAATTATTGTTGCAAAACCAAACTGTTATTAATCAGTGCTTCAGTACCGTTTTGTGTTTCTTTCATTGTTTTTTCTTTGGGTTTGTTTATTTTTGTGCGCGCTCTACTCTCACTTGCAGTGTGTACATTAAGTTTTACATTGCATCTGCTTGACAGGGCATCCAAATTGTGAATTTTGTTATCTGCATTTTTGATAACTTAATCAATTTATGATTAAACAAGTACCTTTTTTTTAGGGTTCCGTACCCAAAGGGTGCTAACGGGACCCTTTTACTAAGCTACCGCAGTCCGTCCGTCGACTCCGGCTCTATCTCATGAACCGTAATAGGTAAATTTTCACAAAGTGTGTAATTCACTTGTGTGTAGAACGACAAATACTAAAAATATATATTTTTAGAAGCATTGTTCTTTCTTTTGTTTAACAATTTTTTGTTTTTTGTTGTATACTTTGAGGTGTTATTTGTAGTATACTTTTAGGCTATTAAATATAAACATAACTTTATATTTTAAGCAAAAAATCTTGTACGGTGGTACGGAACCCTCCGTGTGCGAGTCCAACTCACACTAAACTGATTTTTAATATTCTTGTGATTAAATAAATAAATAAATAAAATGCTTAAAATAATAATAATTTTTTTTTTTATACATTAAGTCTTGAAGTTAAATGACTCATGATTCCTTTGTTTTAAATCTTAGTTCGAATAAAGAAAAACTTAATGAATGAAATGAATTACAAAATAATAATTATATCTAAACGTATTATTACCATGCTTCCCCCCAACTACCTCCCACCACTCCTCTTGTTCCTGCCACAATTGCCCCTCCAGCCGATCCTACCACAACTAATGTGCTTCCTGTAATACAGGTAATTCCACCCTTATCAGCAGTATCTTCCTCCAAACGGTCTAGACTCGCTTCTTCTCCTCCTTCGTCGAACACCATTGTGGACAAAAATGGGAATGTTGCCATTAATGCCTCCAAGCGGTCAAGAGCTGCTTCTTCTCGCCCATGGATAATTCTGGGAATGGTGCTGTCAACTACCACTATTGTTCCTTTACCCGACGAGTACAAACAGGCCGCACATTCATTGAATGTGGTTTCAGCACCTATCTTGTCAGTAGTGGGCCCTCAGAAACATATTTTCCTATCTAGAATTTCTTATGACGATATTAACAGGTATATTGTTTCCAAGACTAATGTGAAGGTTAGTCTGGAGGGAGGATATTTCGTCGTTTAAGATTAGCGTGTCTTCCGATTAGTTCGACGAATTTTGTAATCCGAAATTCTGGACTCCAAATATGATTGTTCATGAATTTAAACATAAGAAAAAGAATAGACCTAGTACTGTTAGGTTTCCAGTGCACACTAGTTCACCTTCCGCTCCAAGCTCGGCTCCAAAAAACTAGCTTCCTGCTTTCAGCATATCTCTCTATTACATCAAAATGGTTTTTTGTTCAGGCTTAATAATTTGTATAGGGAAAGTTTCTCCTTTGAAGCAGATGTTATAGCATTTTCTGAGGCATGGCTTCACTCTGATATTCTTAGTAATGAAATTTTCTGTTCAAATTTCGTCAGATATTGGACAGATCGTTCGTATATTCCGCCTAATTCCAATTTGGAAACTTATATGAGTCATGCTAGAGCCATTAAATCTGTCAATATCATTCTTCGGGACCGTGACTCTTTTATCGTGTTTGGCTATTTAAATCTCCCATTCATTTCGTGGTCCTTTTTTGGTACCTCGAATTATCTAGTTCATTCAGCACAACATGATTTCTTGAACACACTATTTGAAAATTTGTTTCAAATAATCTCTGTAGTAAATCATTACAATATATCACTTGATGTTGTGTTTAGTAATGATTCCGTTGGTACTTTTGTGTCAAGATGACATCCTTTTAGTATTCCTGAGGATACTTACCACAAAACATTTGAAATATCCCTTTCAAGAACCTGTCCTGTTTCAGACTCCACATCTACTTGACAATATATTTGATGTCCATTTCCCCTATAACACTGTTTCGAAAGTTTCATACTCGTTTAAACCAACTTGGCTTACAAGAAAACTTTTTAATCTGAAGAACATTAAGTCGAGGCTATATAATACTGGTTGGCCAAGGTCACGCATAGACCCAAGGTCCCATGCTATACCAGATGGAGTACCTACATGATTCGTTTTAGCAAAGGTATGTATCATTTAAAATCCTCGCGTCTTTGGAAAATCCTAGCAGTTGATTTACCTCCAGTTAAGAAATATCGCTTAGATCTCCAAGCTATGAAGTTCCTAGGTACTGTTGTCGAGTTCTCATAAGTGCCGAGCAGAAAGTAGGAGATGTTCCAATGTTTCCCTATCTTCCATACACTTCCTGCACTTTTCATCGAACAAGACTGGGTATCGACCACAAGTCACTTCGTTACTGAACTACTGGAGTTAGTAGACATGCAATACAAATTAAATACTACACGGCTACAGACCTAATGTCATCAACCATTTATACTAATCATCATGCACTATAAAGATACATTTAGATTTCAGCTGATCGGAAGAAATAGAATTAGATACAAGGTCATAGTATAGATTGTATGATTGACATAAAACACGAAAAAGATCATGCTGCAAATAATTAGTCTTACATGTACCAACAAGTATAGGAGAATAATTCCTTGTAACCCGAGAAGGAACACCAAGAGTCGTTCTGCGACTGGATAATTTCGTGAGGCGGATTAGTTCAAGACGGCTTTGGTAAGATGAAAGGTTTATATTGGGATCCCAGTGTAAGGACGCAGTGCAAAAAGCAAGAATTGATTTTGAATTAACTCAATACTATCACTATACTTTTTAAACTGTGGATCCAATACACATGATGCATATTGAAGTATTGGCCTAACCAAAGAAGTGAATAATAATTTGGTGGTGTAAGGATCATTAAACTCTTTAGACCAACGTTTAAGGTGTCCTAATACATCTCTAGCTTTACAGATGATACTAGAGATATGCGACCCAAAATGCAGCTTTGAATCCATCAACACACCCAGATCACGGAATTGTGTGACACGTTCTAGAGTGTGATCATTAATGTGGTAGCTTTTTACAATTAAATTTTTTAACACTGAGAGACACCAGAAGTTACACAAATAGTCTTAGATATAGCTGTTTTAAAAATAACTCTTTGGGTTCTGGAAGTTAGATAGGATGTAATCCAGTTAACTAACTTGGGAGGAAAACCAAAGGTATTCATTTTTTTAAGGAGTAGGAAGTGACAAACACTGTCAAAAGCTTTACTAAAATCTAATAAATTCTAATAAGTTGGTTGTAGTTGAACGCTTCTTGGTGAAACCGTGTTGTGAAGTGCAATTTGCAGATTGGTCTATGCAAAGCAACAGCACATCGCTTTTTTTGGAGAGGAAGGCTTTGATTCTCCCTTTAGCCTGAAGCGAATCTGCGTGGAGTTGAGCAGCAGTTTGCCACCTAGGACCGCAATCTTCTTCTTAGACTTATCGTCAATGGCAATGGAGACAAAGTGTATTGCACTTTAATTCAGTTCAAGAATAAGG
>JAWNKV010000261.1:0-96367 GCA_035041805.1 Amiota mariae
ACTTAAAAAGAGATTTGGGCATACAGAAGTTAGGTGACCTGATCCAGGCGCAATCAAAGGCATATAGTATAAGATTAGCGGTTCATCCGAACTATTTGGCCAGAAAACTTCTATCTGGCATAAGAAGGAAAAGATTAAAACGTCCTCATCCTAAAGATTTAAAAACAAGAATAATATAATATTTAGTAGATATATAGTTATATCCTTCTTATATCTAATATCATTTCTTATAAGTATCTTTAATTTTAAATCCTAAATAGTAAACCATAAATCGTAAATCTTATAATAATTTAAGTTGTCTGTCAATTTTTAATCGAATTTAGGTACAGCTGTTAATTAATTAAAAAATTATATAGTAACTTGGTGTAATATCCAGTTTGCGCTCCTGTAAATATGTAATATATATCTTTAGCCTAAGTAGCTTTTGTACAGTAACAATATACTAAATAA
Organism: Amiota mariae; assembly: GCA_035041805.1. NCBI lineage: Eukaryota > Metazoa > Arthropoda > Insecta > Diptera > Drosophilidae > Amiota > Amiota mariae. The sequence continues at coordinate 451 of JAWNKV010000261.1, forward strand.
AATTCCCAACAAAAAAAATAAAAACAAAAAAAAAAAAATTTTATGTTAATAAAGCGCAATCTATTGATTGCTAGCCCAACGCTATCATTGAAAATGCTCATACAAATACTCACGCATTATTTGCAAAAGCACGAACAACGAAACACACAGTTTCTCTCTCTTGGGTCGATCTCAGTGATCAGCATATACAAAAAGAAGAAAGCGAAGAGCGCAATACTCTTGTGCGTACTCAGAGAGGAAAAAATACAACAATAACATAAACAACACTAAATTCAATAAGAAGCACAGTATGAAAACGTACGAACGTTTCTGTACGTGGCTGTGGAAAAAAAATATTAATCCTAAAAAAACCACTCGATTGCTTAGGACAAAAATATTATTTAAACAAAAATTATTTTTTTTGTTTTTATATTATTTATTAGGAACATTAAACCACTTAAAGTTATAAAATATTGTTGTTAGGACTATAAACAGTTACAGGGATTGATTTGAAATCAGTTTAGGAAAGGGTAAATTTTATTTAATTGAGAGTTGGTAAGTCGTTTGGATGAAGCTTTTTTAGCCGCCTTTGAATCACCGTCCTGGTTAGTAACTCTGCGAGAGGATTTGGGTGGGAGACAAGTCTGTCATTGTATCGGCTACTATGAAAGTTGATTTCCTGTAAAACTGAAGGTATGCTGAGATCGTTGTGAAGTGTCGTATTCCTGACGAACCATGAGGCATCAGTGATTGTCCTGAGGGCCTTATTTTGAAGGACCTGTATTTTCCTACGATTTGATGGGCGTGATGTACCATATTTCCACGAAGGAGCAACTATCTGCTTGTAAATTAAAAGCTTGTTTTCTAAGCTAAGTTTGCTTCTTTTGCAGAGAAGCCAGTTCAACCTTTTCATTTTATGGGAACAGGATCGAGCAATGGTGGTAATGTGATATTTCCATGTTAGGCATTTATCAAGGTGAAAACCCAAGTATTTCACAGCTGTGGACTGTGGAAACGCCAGGCCACCAAACGTAATAGGAGGTATGTCACCTCTCCTGAGGTAAGTAAAGATAGATAACGTTTGTGTAAATTGGGTGTTTGACTATTTTATTCTTTCATTCTTCTCTCTTCCTCCCCTTGCACATCAACAAATGAACACGATGCTTGCCAATACACATACCCACACATGCACCTTAACTTATAACTGCTTTGTCTATTTCATTCTTTCTCTCTCTACCAGATTTTTTAAAATCGGATAAGTATTTTCGAAGATTACCCGTATCATCCAAACAAACATGACCTCTTTATTATATTAGTACTAGCTGGCCCGGCCACTGCTGTGGCTCAGTTCAAATACGCAGAATAACACAAATTTTGAATGCAGTGAAAATATTTTCAATTCATAAAGAAAAAAACCTTTTAGTCGTTTAATAATTTTATAGTTGCTTTCGTTACTCTGAGCAAGACGGTCGTGTGCTGCTCTGTGATTAAGTAATTAGAATTTGTGTTTTTCGGTGTTTCTTTTACACTTGTATTCGGTGACTTGTGTGTAACTGTTTTTCTAGGGCATTGTCTTATGCAGTGCCGGCAGTAGTTTTAGTAACACATAATAAGTTATTGGTCTCTGATTGGCTCGCCCTAGTGGCGTGATAATATTACCCCCGCGCCGAGTGTTGTTTATCCACGCAAGTGCGGAGGACTTGTCATTAATATAACTGGACTTTGGTTTACTTTGGTAAACTTCATTTAAATTTCTCGCTAAACTTGCACGCGTATGCTTTAATTTCTGTCAAGTCGAAATTAAAGATAAGGCAACTATGGCACAAGACAATCTGCTTTTCCCACATTTGTGGGCAAATGATGAGGGTCCAAATCAACAAGAGGCTCACTCTTATGTTCTGGACTTGAGTAAACATGCTACGATATATGGAATAAATAATTTAACAAGAGCATCAAACTGTAGTACTACAACTACATGCACAAGTTCGATCTGCGCTCTCACAACTACATCATATACGACAGCGGCTGTCAACCAGCTATATAAGGTTTCTACCACAGCTTCTGAGGTAAAGAATGTTGCTGGTACTTATCAAAATAACGAAGTGCAAGGGAAGGGTGATGTAGGACTTAGTGCATCAATCCCGACCTCTGTTGAAACGAGTTTTGGATGACAGGCTGTTGCTAAAAAAAGGCCTCCTTGTAGAAGAGCACAGTTTAAGACAGCTAAAAAAGGAAAACCTAACGTAAACACTATCAAACTCAGTTTTGAGTCTAATAGTACTATTCGATTATCCAACAACAAATTTCTTCCGTTGGATGAGGGCAAAGATTCCGATCTTGCAATAATGGAGACGGAGTGCGTAGACATCGAAACAGCTGCAAATGAGCAGTTTCCAGCGGTCACTGTGGCGGAGACATCTGGAAGAGTGACAAAACCAAGTGTCTATACCTTCAGTTAGTAATTCGAAAACTCGCTCATCAAGTTCGCGGCAGCAATTTATTCCTGCTTCATTAGTTAAAAATGGTACCTCATTTGCAGACACCTTGAGGGATAGTCAGCAGGTTAGAGATGAACCAAAAGTATCTGTTCAAAAAACACAGCCTATGACACGCGTGTTTTAAAATTTCGGCGGACCAGGAGGTGATATACCAGATATGAACAGTTGGAAAATGCTATTATAAGTGTATCAAAAAAATTTGAAGAATTGACAATTCTTTGTAAATAAATAGCTGAAACCAACAAGTTTCTTCGAAATTCTGTTACGAAATTTATGAATGCATAAATGGATCCAGAACTGAACCACGAATTATGGAACACTCGTGGTCTAAATAACAATATCGATGAGCTTAAACCTTTCTTACATAAACACAATATCCATCTTATGCTGGTAACTGAAACCCATTTGCGAATGCATATATTCCAGGCTACATTCTTCATAGAGCAGATCATCCCAGCGGTCAAGCGCAAGGTGGAGCGTGTATCTTTATTCGTCAAATTATTATTCATCACTTCCTAACACATTCCAAAACAATTCATCAACAGACGGTTTCATTGAAGATTTCTACATCTAAGGGTGAGGTTGCCGCAGCGTATCTGGCACCGCAATTAGCTTGGACCAAAGACAACTTTGATTTATTTTTGAATAATTTTGTGAACTTTGTGTAATAGGAGATGATTTTTAATGCTAAGCACAGGTGGTGGGGAAATCATCGTGCCTGTACTCGGGGTCGTAGGCTGCAGGAAGCATTGGCCAACAGCTGTTTCCAAGTCCTAGCTACCAGACAACCCACTCATTATCCATATAATCAGAACTCTACGCCTTCATCAATTGACCTGTTTTTGTATAATGGATTAAGACAAAATGACTCCACCATTCGCACGGCGCACGATCTTACATCAGATCACCTACCACTCGTTGCCACATTGTTTGATGCTCCTCAATGTAAAACCAAAATCGCTATGCTTCTTTCTACTGGAGCAGATATTCAACGCTTCAGCAAGGAGCTTGAAAATTCAATAAACCTAAATATAGAGGTCCACTCCCCTGAGGACATTGAGGATGCTGCACAAAACTTTTTAAATAAAATCCATTCAGCTGCTTTGTATTCTGCTCCGTCACAAAATTTCAGCAAGGAGCTTGAAAATTCAATAAACCTAAATATAGAGATCCACTCCCCTGAGGACAATGAGGATGCTGTACAAAACTTTTTAAATAAAATCCATTCAGCTGGTTTATCATCTGCTCCGTCAGAAAATTCTTTTCAGAATCATGCTATTCATTATGGACCGTTGCACCCCATTGTTGCAACACTGCTGTCCCTCAAGAAGAGGCTAAGAAGGGAATTTGTGAGAATAGTACTTGGGCGAGGTCAGCAGGGGAGAGAGCCGAAGCTTTCGCAGAAAATCTTGAGGAGCGTTTCCAACCGTTTAACACTTCATCTACAGAGCAGATGCAAGTAGTAAGGAAAGAGCTTACAGCCCTATTTCAAATAACTCCTCCGGTTCCTCCCATTGCTATTCAAGAGGTGGAAAGAAACGCGGCACTCCGGAGCAATTGAACAGGATGGTTAACTTTATTCTGGAAAGTTTTGAGGCAAAGGAATTTACAGTCGCTGTCTTCGTGGGCGTCAAACAAGCTTTTGGCAGAGTATGGCACGAGGGATTACTTGTCAAAGCATTAAAGCTTATTCCTCCACAATTATTTGTGATTATTAAGAGCTTCTTGACAAACAGATCCTTTTGTGTGGTGCAGGATGGAGTATTTTCATCGTCGACAACAGTCAAGGCTGGAGTTTCCCAAGGGAGTTGTCTATCTCCAACTCTTTATGCTCTTTTTACCCATGATATGCCGATACCCATATCAGGCAATGTAAGTAACTTAGACTTTATGATTGCAACGTATGCGGATGATACAGCTATGCTATCGAAGGGTTCCTGTGTGTCGAGAGCAACAAATGTCATGCAGGATTATCTACATCAATTCGATGAATGGACGTGTAAGTGGAACATTGCCTTAAACGTCACAAAATGCGTTTGTGTCACATACACTCTGAGAAGAAACGTTTGTCCAAATTAAGTTATAGTCGTCAATCCCTAGAACATCGTAACGCACATAGATACCTGGGTGTATACTTGGACAGGCGTCTTACTTTTAGATCGCATATAGCAGGAGTTGTGGCTTCGCTTAAAGCTGTGGTGGCTAAGATGAGTTTGTTACTGCATTCTCAAAATAAGTTGTCCCTTCGGAGCAAGATGCTCATATACAAATACATTCTTGCCCCTAGTTGGAGATATGGAATACAGATCTACGACATTGCAGCTAAGTCGAATTTAGGTAGAATTCGAGTTTTTCAAGCTAAAACGCTTAGAAGAATCACTGGCGCTCCTTAATACATGCGTACCAGTAACTTAAAAAGAGATTTGGGCATACAGAAGTTAGGTGACCTGATCCAGGCGCAATCAAAGGCATATAGTATAAGATTAGCGGTTCATCCGAACTATTTGGCCAGAAAACTTCTATCTGGCATAAGAAGGAAAAGATTAAAACGTCCTCATCCTAAAGATTTAAAAACAAGAATAATATAATATTTAGTAGATATATAGTTATATCCTTCTTATATCTAATATCATTTCTTATAAGTATCTTTAATTTTAAATCCTAAATAGTAAACCATAAATCGTAAATCTTATAATAATTTAAGTTGTCTGTCAATTTTTAATCGAATTTAGGTACAGCTGTTAATTAATTAAAAAATTATATAGTAACTTGGTGTAATATCCAGTTTGCGCTCCTGTAAATATGTAATATATATCTTTAGCCTAAGTAGCTTTTGTACAGTAACAATATACTAAATAAAATTCCCAACAAAAAAAATAAAAACAAAAAAAAAAAAATTTTATGTTAATAAAGCGCAATCTATTGATTGCTAGCCAAACGCTATCATTGAAAATGCTCATACAAATACTCACGCATTATTTGCAAAAGCACGAACAACGAAACACACAGTTTCTCTCTCTTGGGTCGATCTCAGTGATCAGCATATACAAAAAGAAGAAAACGAAGAGCGCAATACTCTTGTGCGTACTCAGAGAGGAAAAAATACAACAATAACATAAACAACACTAAATTCAATAAGAAGCACAGTATGAAAACGTACGAACGTTTCTGTACGTGGCTGTGGAAAAAAAATATTAATCCTAAAAAACCACTCGATTGCTTAGGACAAAAATATTATTTAAACAAAAATTATTTTTTTTGTTTTTATATTATTTATTAGGAACATTAAACCACTTAAAGTTATAAAATATTGTTGTTAGGACTATAAACAGTTACAGGGATTGATTTGAAATCAGTTTAGGAAAGGGTAAATTTTATTTAATTGAGAGTTGGTAAGTCGTTTGGATGAAGCTTTTTTAGCCGCCTTTGAATCACCGTCCTGGTTAGTAACTCTGCGAGAGGATTTGGGTGGGAGACAAGTCTGTCATTGTATCGGCTACTATGAAAGTTGATTTCCTGTAAAACTGAAGGTATGCTGAGATCGTTGTGAAGTGTCGTATTCCTGACGAACCATGAGGCATCAGTGATTGTCCTGAGGGCCTTATTTTGAAGGACCTGTATTTTCCTACGATTTGATGGGCGTGATGTACCCCATAGCTGAATACCATATTTCCACGAAGGAGCAACTATCTGCTTGTAAATTAAAAGCTTGTTTTCTAAGCTAAGTTTGCTTCTTTTGCAGAGAAGCCAGTTCAACCTTTTCATTTTATGGGAACAGGATCGAGCAATGGTGGTAATGTGATATTTCCATGTTAGGCATTTATCAAGGTGAAAACCCAAATATTTCACAGCTGTGGACTGTGGAAACGCCAGGCCACCAAACGTAATAGGAGGTATGTCACCTCTCCTGAGGGTAAACAAACACAGTTGTGATTTACCTGAGTTCACCTTGATATTCCACCTTGTAAACCAAGCTTCCAATCCATTCACATATGACTGTAGGTTAGAGGCAGCTACTGTTGGCGATTTGTCAGAACAGAGAACCGCAGTGTCATCCGCGTATGTGGCTAAGATCATGGAATTGGAAGTCGGTTGAGGTATATCTGCCGTATAAATGGTAAATAACACCGGAGCTAATACGCTACCTTGAGGAACACCAGCCTGAACAGGTTGGATTGAAGATCTTGCATCTCTGTACTTAACATAAAAGGTTCTGTTAGACAAAAAAGATTCTACAACTTTAAAAAGAACAGATGGTAGGCTGCCCTTTAATTTGTGTAACAGTCCTTGAAGCCAGACACGATCGAATGCTTGTTCAATGTCCAGAAAAGCGCCGACGCAATATTGCTTACCCTCAAGTGCAGATAAAATGTGGTGCATGACCCGGTGAACTTGCTCCGGGGTACCATGGTGTTCTCTAAAGCCGAATTGATGGTTTGGAATGGCATTCTGGAGGTCCAATACAACCTGCAATCTACCAAGAAATATTCTTTCGAATATTTTGGAGAAAACAGGCAACAAGCTTATCGGCCTATAAGACGCGACAAGGTTCTCCGGCTTGCCAGGTTTCAGGATCATTACAATTGCAGCGCATTTCCATTGTGAGGGAAAGTGGCCTAATCGTAACATCACATTGAAGAGTAATACTAGGAACAACACCCCCTTATGCGGGAGGGCCCTAGCCACTCTGCCGTCAATGCCATCGTACCCTGGAGTTTTCTTCAAAACAAAAATTATTAAAATCGGTTCAGTACATTTTGCGTGAAAGCGTTACATACAACGCCCATATAAGCAATTTTATATAATAGTATAGAGTATAGATAGATTGGCAATCCTCTTGTGCACATAAAGCAATTATGACAACAACACACTCTCTCTTTTGTTACGATCTCAGTGAATAATAATATAGAAAGAAAAGAGCGAATAGCGTAATACTCTTGTGCGCACTCAGTTTTCAGTAAATGAGGGTAGTAAATACAACAATTACAACACACAAAGTTCAAGAAGAAGCATAGCATCAACACCGTAAAAAACATAAGCAAATTTTTGTGCATGGTATTGCAAATATGTATATTGACTGAAAATGAATAAAATATTTTTATTATTGAATCAATTATTTATGTACATGCAAACCTTTCTAAGAAAATTATTTAATTAACTGTGAAAACCGTATTAAAATACGTTGCGTGGTTTAGAAGTGCTCAGTATCAAAACTTCTTGAAATTTCGACTTTGCTTTATGCTATGTAAAGATAATAAAACGTGTATTGACTAAACTTACAAACAACAATAACTTTTACATTTATTTATAATTCAACATTTTATAATAATTGTGCATATGAATACTTTCTTTTAATTAAGTCTTCTTTCGCATAATTCATATGGGTGAGATTATCATTTGATAGGTTGTAAATTCAATAGACTCTTAATATTAATAAAAATACTTCTAAACATAATTAAGCAGAAGTATTATTTCTTCTCATTGAAGCATCCTATGATATAGAAATAGGATATGAACCACATCTTATATATCTACATATATAATAAACCATGTTTGAAAATTATATTTGCAATAATTGTTTTAACTTTTAACTGAAGATTTTGCAAATTCTATCTAAAAAGAAAAAAAAGTAAGGTAATAATTTTGCGGGGCACTAGAATTTTAAAGTTCAAAGTGGACGGTACTCGTAATAAGTTTGGGAAAACACTAATCTATACCAAAAAATATAACAAGTATCTAAAAAAAAAAAAATACATAATATTGTATTTAAGTTGAATTTTAAAACATCTACTCCTAACTACAATAGCTTTAAAGCTGAAACCCTTTGTCGCTATTGCTCTTAAAATTATTAACTAGGTTATAATTTTTAATTATAATATTAGTTCTAAACAATAATATTAAATTTTTGGGAACCTATGAACTATATTATAAGCAGCATTAACACCTATAACAACAATAGCAACATGTAACAACATCTGTTTTCCTTATGCTAAATAAACTGTGAATCTTACAGTAAATTTTGATTTAATTTTTGTGTTCAATAATTTCGCATTCAAAGGGCCACGAAAAAGCTCGTGGATACACATTTTATCAATATCGCAACCTAAAAGATCTAGATTCGGCTTGAACAACATGATTAAGAACAATTCGCATTGTATGCAAACAGCTACCTGCTAAGTATATTATTAAAATTAAACAAAAAATTTACAATTTGAAATGTTTTAAAATGGTTTCGTGCTTGATCAGACAATTTCCCAACACTACGGCAGAGTGACCAGCATTAAAACTGAGTTTTGGCTGAGTTCAAGCAGAACTCAATCTGAACACAGAGTTATCAATATTACAACAACAACAAATTTCGTTATTTTCCCTATTGTTGTTGTCGTCAGAATTCTGTGTTCTGCTTGAGTTCTGCAGAAAGGCTATAAAAGTAGCATTGAATAAGACCGCGGTGCAGTCGCAAGCATAAACAGGCGTAATAAATTGCTTTTACTTAGTTCGAACGAAGAAAAGTCGAACTTAACTGTCGCATAAACGAGGTAAATATGTTATTATACAATTTTTGTGTTGTGCTAAAGATAAAGATCAGTTCTAAGGTAATTTTGGTCGCACTATATACACTGCGTAATAATTTTGAACACATTTAACAATAATCTCTAGGATATTATATTATTATTGTATTTAAATAATATTACTAGTACGATATTGGCCGTAAAAAAATGTGGAGGACTAAAATTTCAATATTTAGTGGGCTCTTGGATTTTTATTAAAACTTTACTAAATTTTTATTTTATTTCAAATGTTGTTGATTAACATATTTTCCTAATATCAAAACCATATTCACTTAAAATTTTACACAATTTCAACCATTTAAAGGGCACAGATACCGATTTTGGTGATAGCAACGACGGTATGGATTCAGATAATAGCACTTCATCAAATTCGGGAAAACAAGTAGTTGTTGGAATATGTGCAATGGCCAAGAAAACACAATCAAAACCAATGAAAGAAATATTGACACGCTTACAAGAGTTTGAATTTATAAAAATGGTTATATTTGAGGAACATATTATACTTAAGGAACCTGTTGAAAATTGGCCATTGTGCGATTGCTTGGTATCATTTCATTCAAAGGGTTTTCCACTTGAAAAGGCCATACAGTATTCACAGATGCGCAATCCATTCGTATTGAATAATCTGCATATGCAATATGATATACAAGATCGACGACGAGTGTATGCTATATTAGAGAAAGAAGGTATTGAGATACCACGATATGCAGTATTAGATCGTGACTCACCAAATCCAAAACGTAAGTTTGATTAGTTAATAATTGAGCTTGTTATTTAAATAATTAAATATACTATTATTAGAACATGAACTTATTGAATCAGAGGACCATGTCGAAGTCAACGGTATCATCTTTAACAAACCGTTTGTTGAGAAACCTGTTTCAGCTGAGGATCATAATATCTACATTTATTACCCAACTTCTGCAGGTGGTGGCAGTCAACGTTTATTTCGCAAGGTGAAGAAATCCTTAGTGTAGTTACAGTCACCTATTTATGCTTATATTGATTGAGCTTCTTTTAAATACTTAATTTTATTTGTTAATATTTTTTTCAAAAGATTGGCAGCCGAAGTAGCGTTTATTCGCCAGAATCTCGTGTCCGTAAGACTGGATCATTTATATACGAGGACTTTATGCCAACAGATGGTATGTAACATTAATTCTATACCATGCACAAGCAATAATGCAATCGCACCTACTTAACCCACTCACTGTTCCCTCCGAATTTCAATTTTGCCACCTCGGTTCATTACCGCTCGCGTTACCATATTGGGAAAATGACGCCTAATAACACTTTTTTGACAATATCTCCTTTCCGATTCATTTTACTATGAAAACATTTATATACAGGGTGGCGCAATAGAACGTGCATTTATTAAGTATAGGCTAACAAAATAAATACAAAAGGTATAGTTGAAATAAAAGATAGGATGATTAGGTACTTAAATGTAGTTTATTTTTTAAAAATAACATCATCTAAATGACGGACCTCTCGAAGACGGCACTCCTCTAAACTCGATCGCAGATTTGTGAAAACTCTTGTCAATAAATCTGGGATGATTGCTGCTATTTCTCCACGGATATTTTCCTTCAGTTGACTGATGTTCCTCGGATTGTTCATGTAGACTTTATGTTTGGTTCTCGTCGTTCCAATAACGACAATTTTGTCGGTTTACGAACCCATTCAAATGGAAATGAGCCTCGTCAGAAAAAAGGATGTTGTCAAAAGTGGAAAATCGACTAAGCATTTCTTCAGCAAATGCCAACCTTGCTCCGAAGTCGGACTCTTTTTAATTCCTGTTTTGTTAAAAAAAACTCATTTCCACACCACCTTGAGGTAGAGTAAGGGTTGCGTTTTTTATCGTGGTATCCTCAATAGGCCTAGTACACATCTAACGGAGACGTCGCAGACCGAAATTCCTCCTTCATCATCCGCGATGGGCTTGTCAGATTCATCGTGATCCTCTTCATTTTCGATCCCATCAAAAGCAGTCTCCGTTTCTTTCTCTTCATCGCTATCATGTGATGAATCATGCGAATTATCACAGGTACCATTACAATTCGCGCATAAAAATGAATATTTTAACCCAGCATTTTGCATCTACAGGCAGAGTGTCGTAACAGCAATTAGCCCATTCTTGTTTCTGTTCCATCCCCATTGCTCTGCATTTTGTTTATTCCCACCACTGCTCAACCTGGTGATAAGTTCGAAGCGAATGTTGTCTTGCCGCCTTTTTCTGTTGGTGGTAGCGACGCAATATTAAATTTACTTATATATGCTGATTTTGTGAAGCATGCATATCTATAACTGTTTAAAATCATGCTTTTCTTACTTTTCACATCACTGTAACCGTATAATTCAAAAAGGAAGCGTTCTCCAGCTTTAGCAATGACCTCTGAATCAGCGTTTGGTTTTTTAAATACCTGGATAACATCGTTAAATTTGGATTTTTTTTGAGTACATTCTCAAGTTAAATTTTGTATAAAATGTTTTTATCGTAAAATGAGTCGGAAAGGAGACATTGTCAAAAAAGTGTTATTATGCGTAATTTTCCAATATGGTAACGCAAGCGGCAAAGATACGAGGTGGCAAAGTTGAAATTTGGAAAGAGCACATCGAAATCTATAATATTACCCATTTTCAAAACTCCCGGAACTTTCCAGGTAAAACTACCAAGTGACTGCACTATAAATCATTTAGTCAATTGTTACATTGTCAGTCGTTCATACATATATGGTCATGGAAAAAATAATAGAAACGACTGGTTTTGTTTGTAACATTCAATTTTCTTCCTTGAAATTAATTATGTTTTAAATACTATCATTTTTATTTAATGTGTATTAAAGTATAATTTAAATAACAGCAAACAAAGTTGCATTTCTGAAAATTCATTGAACAAAAAAATGAATTTCATTTAGTGTCCTTGGAAAAAAAAATAGAAACAAAAGAGTTAACCATAAAGAACACATTATTGTTTTCGAATTATAAGATTAAAATATCGTTCATTTCAATATTTGGTTGTGCTATCACGATTTTTTAATACGTCTGCGCAACGACGACCCATGGAATCCATCAGTTTGCCACAAATTGTAGAATCAATGGCGTACCACTCTGCCTGCACTTTTTGCCATACATTATTCTTGCTTTTGGCCTTAAACCCACCAAATCTTGTTTTTAATATCCCCCATAGGTGTTCTGTGGGATTAAGGTCCGGTGATTGTGAAGGCTATTCCATTAAAGAAACTTTGCTTTCCCTAATCCATTTTTTTTTGGAAGTTGCGAGGAGTGTTTGGGGTCATTATCTTGCATAAACTCCCACTTTAACGGCATTTCTTCCTCGGCATGTGGCAACATAATACTATTAAGTATATTGATGTAGTCCGCGGTGCGCATTTTATCTTTAATCCAAAATATTGGACCAGCACCCAAAGTGGAAAAACATCCCCATAGCATTATATTGCCACCACCATGCTTAATGGTTTTTCATCAGATCCAAACAAATTAACCTTTATTTCATCTGACCACAAAACGTTTTTCCAATTTGTCCGCTTTAAATGTTTGCAAAATTGATTCGGTTTTTGATGTTCTTTTTGCTAAAGAACGGTACTTTCCTTGCGGAATGTGCCTTTAAATCTACCTCTATCAGCCTATTTCGTATAGTTCGACTAGAGACAATTGTATTTAACTCCTTCCTTAGATCTTCCGATGAAAGGAATGGGTTTTTCCTTGACTGTCGAATTAATAGTTTATCGAACCATAAAGAGGTTACTCGCTTTCTGACTCGTTTCTTTTGTTTTGCTTCAAAATGAATAGCAGTACATACTCTTGTTTTTGAGCATTTCATTGATTGTGCTATTTCCCCCATTGTTTTGCCATCATTTTTAAGATTTCTTCCCATTTCTCTTTCCTTATCTGTGCAATGCAACCTACGACCCATTTGAATCTAGTACCTATACAAAAGAAAAATTTTGCAGGAATTGTTATTTACACACATCCTCACTTATAATATTTCACAAGTTTTAATAAAGGATAATGACAAAATTTAAGTGCGTTTCTATTTTTTTGTCGAATGAAAAAACGTGGTCACTTAACAAAGTTGAATACACAACAAATATTTCTGCCGAAATATGCACAAAACCGAAATCAAAATAAAGTACCGTTATCAACTAACCATGCACAGTGGGATGTGGGCATTAAATTTGCAGACGAAGCTAACAATATGGTTTGAAATGTAGAACTGAATGTCGTTTCTTTTATTTTTTCCACCAGTGTATATTGATGAATTTATTCACCTAATAAATTTAAAAATTAAAATAGGCCATGAAAAGACATTATACGTTAACTGATAACTTTATACATTTCACGAAATATGAAATTTTATGGTATGATTTATGTCCAAACATATTTTCGATACGATAAATAGTATTAAAATATTTAGTATTAAAAGCCTAATATTCTTAACATTCACATAAGATTAAAACTCGCTTTATATGACTTATTATATATGCTATTTAATGGTCCGATCTTGCGAATTCTGAGTCAAATTAACGGGAAGTTACAACTTCGTGTAAGGTAAAAAACAAAGAAGCAAAGAATTCAAATTCTCTACATCAAGTAATCCAGCATTACTTTTAAAACTTAGTCTATTTTTCAGGCACTGACGTTAAGGTATACACTGTTGGTCCGGACTATGCTCATGCAGAGGCACGCAAGAGTCCCGCACTCGATGGGAAAGTTGAGCGCGATAGCGAAGGCAAAGAAATACGTTATCCTGTGATATTAAATCATGCTGAAAAGTTAATATCACGTAAAGTTTGTTTGGCTTTCAAACAAACTGTTTGCGGTTTTGATTTATTAAGGTTTGTTTAGATAATTTTGAATATTTGTATATTGGTTAATATTTCAATTATTGAATTCTACACTTTTAAAAATGTGAAGGGCCAATGGAAAGTCATATGTATGTGATGTAAATGGCTTTAGTTTTGTAAAAAATTCTAACAAATATTATGATGATTGCGCCAAGATCTTGGGCAATATGATATTGCGTGAGCTTACACCCACATTACATATTCCTTGGTCAGTGCCTTTTCAGTTGGACGACCCACCAATCGTACCAACAACATTTGGGAAGATGATGGAATTACGTTGTGTAGTGGCTGTCATTAGGCATGGTGATCGTACGCCAAAACAAAAAATGAAAGTTGAAGTACGGCATCCAAAGTACGTAACATATTTAAATTTTAAGATTTTTATGTTGCTTATTTTACATTTCTTTAACATATTTAGATTCTTTGAGATCTTTGCCAAATACGATGGTTACAAGTATGGTCATGTAAAGCTAAAAAGACCTAAACAACTGCAAGAGATTTTGGATATTGCACGGTATTTACTTGCGGAAATCCATACAAAATCCGATACAGAGATTGAGGAAAAACAAAGCAAACTGGAGCAGCTGAAAAGCGTTTTAGAAATGTATGATATTGGTCAATTCCAATTATGTTAACTCTAGCGCGCGTTTTACAGTGCGTAAAAAGTTTCATTTTCCTGGAGTGTTGTTGTTAAAAAAATGCTTTTTAATAACGTATTCAGCCAGAACAGATGATACATCCACCTCCAACATAGTATGGCTGCTCATCTAATTCAACAACAATAATAACAGGAAAAATGACGAAATGTAGGGTTGCATTTTTGAATGTCGATGCTGACATCCTCCTCGGATGCTACATCCAAGGCAATGTTATAATGGTCACTCTGCAGCAGTGCTGCCATTTACTTGGTCATGTTCAATATTTTGTTCATTCTGTGCCTCCGTTTTGGCCATTCTTTACTGTCTTCCTCTCATTTTGTTGCACGGCATTATTAAACAGCTGATGGTGGCACATAACAATTTGAAGTAAATTTCCAATTGTAATTCTTTTTGTAAAATTTTAATAAAACACTTAACACGTATTGAAAATGATGCTGCAAGAACTATTTGAATATACTACGAATTTTTCTTAATCATATATTTTTCACAAAATATACATTTGAATTTATCACAATTAGCCAGAACGTTCCATTTGTATGCATAATCGATACAAAAAACAGCTGTTCAGAATGAACAAATGCCTGTGTGAACGATTTTTTGCATCCCGAAAAAAGCAAAATTTTAAGCGAATTTGGGGCTGGTCACTCTGTATCAGTGTTGCAAATTTTTGTCATTTTTTTTAGGTCATTTTCGGCTATTTTCCTTTTTGTTGTTGCGCGCGTACACTAAACAGCTGAAAATTTCACAAAACAATATTAAGCAAATTCCAAATTGTGGAATTTTGTTTAAAGTTTTAATAAAATACGTAGCAGGAATGAAAAAGGGAGCTGCAAGAACTATTTGTATACTCTGCGAATTGTTTTTAATCATGTATATTTCACAAAATGTGTATTTTAATTTCTCACAATTGGACACAACGTTCTATTTGTATGTATAACCAAAACAAAAAACAGCTGTTCATGATTCAAAATTGCCTTTCTAAACACCAGAGTGTATCATCGTGATTCAGTCCTGCCCAAATCCACTGTTATATATATAACTAAAACGAAAAGAGTTGTTAAATGCCCGATTCACACTGCTTTAAAATTGTTATTTTTTCTGTGATCGTTCCACGGAGGTTTCGCTTAAAAGAAACAGCTGTTTTTTGTTTTAGTTGTACATACAAATTGAACGTTGTGGCTAATTATGACAATTAAAATAGATATTTTGTGAAAAAAAAAACGTGATTGAGAACAATTTGTAGCGTATGTAAATTATACTTGCTTTCTTGTTCATACCTGCTACTTATTTTATTAAAAAAATTTAAAAAAAAATTACAATTTACTGTTTAATGTCAAGAGTGACCAAAAACGTGGCAGAACTACACAAAGTTTGCCAGCCCTGGCTGCTATAATTTTTGCTTTCACTTATGTATCACTTGAAAGTACCCAAAGCAACCCTGAAATTTGGCCATTTGCCTGTTGTTGTTGTAAAAAGTTAGCATTTTTTTGAGCTGCTTACAAAAAAATGTTGTTTATGCTCAGTCTGAATCAGACATAAAGATACAAAACACCACTGTAAACAATTACTTCAAAAATTGTTTATTTTTTGCGCATTGTAAAACGGGCATAACACGACAAATTTTAGGTATGGTCACTTCTCTGGCATAAATCGTAAAGTACAAATGAAATATCAACCAAAGGGACGACCACGCGGTTCTAGCTCTGATGATGGCAATGCGGCAAAACATTGTATGTATTTGGGTTTTATTTATTTTTTTTTTATCAGTTCATATTACAATTATAACGAGTTCTATTTCGGGTTTTAAAAGTTCCTTTAAATTTGATAAGTCTTTATCTTCTGTAGTGGACGAACCAGGAGAACCTTCATTGGTGCTAATACTTAAATGGGGAGGAGAACTGACGCCAGCCGGTCGTATACAGGCAGAAGAGCTTGGTCGTATATTTCGTTGTATGTATCCTGGAGGTCAGGGAAGAAATGACTATTCTGGCACGCAAGGCTTGGGATTGCTAAGGTATGGTGCCATTTATAAATAAGGTATTTTTATTGAAAATTGCAAATTTTCACAGACTTCTATAGTTATTATTAAAACCAGTAAAAAGAAGACTAACTTTGGGTATGCCGAAGTTTTAATACTCTTCACGCCCCTCCTAGTGGTCCGAGGGTCGTAAAATTTACATGATTGGTGGATATGGGCCAGATATGGTTACATACTTCGTTTATACGAACAAAGTGATGCTTGCGTATTGGTTTGCTTCAAATTCACTCTGGATGTCTTCGTTTCATTCGTTTGAGGCTAGTTTGTGTTTCTATTGCTAGTTAACATAGCATAACGTTGTTGTTTTATCTCGATTGTCATGTCTACACAAATTCATATTGAAAAGGTCTTTTGTATGTATGTATGCATTTGTATGTCCGTCTGCTTGTGCGCTGCACTCATCTATTGTTTGCGTTAACTATCCATTTTTTTTTGTGAGTGCAAGCGGTCTTGGTTTTGCGATGTGCTTGTTTATTTGTGAGCTCTTGATCAAAACAAAGTACTCGCTGCACATCTCTGAAGTGTAAACGTTTTTCAATACTCTGTGAACACATGAAGCGAGTTCACCCTCACTTTGAAAACCCAACGCTTGTAGTGCGCATTGAAATTCAGTGTAAACGCTTAGACCGCGGTCACACACAGCCTATCGCTCAGCAGCTCGTGTCATTGATTCTTCTTTGGTAACGCCATTCGTCGGTCACACACAGCATTAGCACGCTAGCAACTATTCAATATTGTAACGGACCCTATGTTCCTAGGTCCCAACAGAGTTTGCCACGGCTAGCAACGGCTCAGGGTGGGATTGTGGACCACTTTACACTACCTACTCAACAACACAACAAACAAAAAAAACAAACGTATACCTACCCTACCCTACATACTCGTCCTTACCTTCAAATCCCTGGCGGCCACCGATGTTTCTGACCGCGGGTGCTTCCTCCCATCCTTGAACTGACTCCCGATCAGCTACCTAACAGTACGACACAGGCTACAATGGCGTGGCCACATTCGCTATCCGCACATCTATCCACCGCCCCAGCAATTGACTGTACTCAATTTTTAAATTTGCTATTTTATTCACAAACAAAAAATGTACATGCTACAGAAAAAAACAGAAGTTCAAAACAACTTATAATATAAAAAAAAAATTTTGACTATAATAATAAAAAACCTGTAAAAAGTAGACTAACTTTGGCTATGCCGAAGTTGTAATACTCTTCACGCCCCTCCTTGTAGTCCGAGAGTCTTTGTATGGTAGGTGGATATGGGTCAGGCACTTATAGTGTCCATATTTCAAATCGATTGTATAAAACTAAGAACATGAATTTGGATCCAGGTTGGTACCCCTCCTAGATGTTCTATGGTCATGAAATTTGCATGGTTGATGGATATTGGTTAGACACTTATAGTGTCCAAATTTCAAGTCAATAGTAAAAAAAACAAAAAAGTTTTTCTAAGAACTTTAGTTTGGAACCAGGATTGTACGGGGGGTACCACCCCTAGAGGTCCGATTCGGCTGATTCCGACAAATGTACTGTGTATGGCGAAAAGAAAGCTCCGTGCAACGGATAGACGGATATGGCTAGATCAACTCGTCTCGCTGATCAAGAATATATGTATATACTTTATGGGGTCTCCAATGTCTCTTTCTGTATGTTACAAACTTCATGACAAATTAATAATACTATTCGCTGGGTGAAGGTAAAAAACGCGGCTCTGCTTTTACTATGCCTCTGCTCTGCTACAGTTCTGCTGCTCCTGTAGCTGCTACCAGAGCTCTGTCGGCGCATAGCATTAAGAGCAAAGCTATTCGTAGAACGGTGGTGGTTCTTAACCAGGCTCGGGAGCACTCAATTACGCTAATCTGGGTGTCTGGTCATTGTGGCCTTACAGGTAACAACATGGCAGATGAGGAGGGGATCGGCAACGCATAGCTCTTTAGCGGTAGCTGACATTCATACACCGATACAAGACATCCTTTCGAGACTGGAAGCTAGTACTATGGAGTTAGCAGACAGTATGTGGTCGAATGAGCCTGGATGGTTGCTAGGATACTCTGGCTTAGCTACCAGCCTAAACGGACTTCCGAGCTCCTACACTTTAAGAAGAAAAGGATGCGGATGATAATTGGAGTCTTAACAGCCCTGCTTTTCTTAGAAGACGTACCTGTATTCTCGGGAAATCGTTTTTTGATGAATTGGGCAGTTTGGCACAGGAGACCTGGTTCTGTTCGCGGAATCTTCAGGTTGGTTTTAGATGCTGAGGAGGACCTCTAGGATCAGCTGCCAGGCGTTCACCCGAATTTCATACATCCAAACCCATTTATTATTATTTATTTAAAGCATTTTATTTCATTTCATTTCGTTGTGATTGAATTTCACTTCACAGAAGAAATTGTTTCTCTGGTTTTGATTGTTGTTGGTGTTGTTGTTGTCGTTGCTGCTGCTTCTTTTGGGTTTCTTGCACTATTTTCTCTTTTTTGTTGTTCTCGGCACTATTTTGTTTGCAATTTATAATTTCAATTTACACAGAAAATGATTTTTTATTTAATTTTTTAAATTTTTACAATACATATTTTTAAATTATTTAACAAAAAAAAACAAAACTACATATATACTGTAAATAAATTGTTAATGTAAATTTATAAGAAAAAATTGTCTACATTTTTGCGATACACAACTTCTGAATGACGTCTTCTTCTACTTCTTTTTTTTGTACGTTTATCTCATATTCTTCTATTTATTTCTATTGCAAGTTGCACTTCTTTTCGGTCAAACACTCATACACAAACACTCATACCAGAATTTAATGGGTTTGTTTGCGCCCGCCGCTTTGCATGAAATAGTTAATTTTAAATGTTGTTTGTCAAATTGTACTTGACCCACTTGTTTTATAGATAAAACTTAAGGCTGCCCGATTTTCGCATGTCAATTTAAGGCATATTTTCTTTAACCCAATTGCGCGATGCTTTTCACGAATCGATGAATTGTAGTATTGGTCCTACCTCACAGAGTCTGAGTTCGTCCTCAGTTATAGTGAATTCACAAAGGTGCTACCCTCAATTGCACATCAGGGCAGAGCAAGTACCTATCACATGTAGTGCGGTCTCGTACTCTTCCCTGCAGAACCTGCAAAGACCATTAGAGAAAATTCCCAGTGTTGTTAGGTTATAGTTCAGCCTACAATGTCCTGTTAATAATCCCGTAATGATTCTCAAGTTGTTCTTCGTTAGATCCATACAATCCTTGTAGCGTTTTAGGTTGTATGTCCCTAGCGCTAATTTGGAATGTGATAGCCCCGGTAATTTTTCCCAGTATAATTTTTTTTGCTTATCCTCTTCTTCCCAAATAATGCGGGAGATGTTACCCGATCCTAATCCACAGAATGGTTCGGGTAGTTCCGTTTGAGATTAAAGTGCGCACATCTATTTATCGCGTACACTTCCGCTTGAAAGATAGAAGTATTCTTACCTAATGGTTCAGAGTATCTTATTCCTGGTCCAAATACACCCACCCCGGCTCCATCGTCAGTGAGGGAGCCGTCGGTGTACCATGTCATCATGTACTGGTTTATCTTGTATGTTTCTGATAAATCTTCCCAATTTCCTTTATTACTAAACTCAGTTTTGAAGAGTTTCTTAAAGCTGAACGTGGGAGTATAGAGTACCTGGGCATCGAAATTTCAGGAAGATGCTCAGTGAGAAGTTGTGTCTTCCTTTGGTTGAGATAACTTCCTGTGCTGGTGTTGTTCTCAGGTACTCTCAGAATGGACCTCCGCGCTTGTGACTGGATGTTGATATGAAGAGCAGTGAGTTCCAAGAGTACATCCATTGATGCCGTTGAACGTGCTCCCGTTATACATACACATGCAAGTCTTTATACCTTGCTGAGAGTGTTAATTACTGTTAGCTGCTTCGGGCAGTTTTCCCAGACTAATGCCCCGTAGGTTATTATTGGCCTGACAATTGCTGTGTATATACATCGCAGAATTTTTGACGTGCAACCCCAAATTTTACCCGCGATAGCTCTACACGTCATGAAAGCTTTTATGGCTTTCTGCTTTACCTCCTATGTGAGTTTTCCACAATAACTTTTGTCTAAAAGGATACCCTAGAATTTTGCTTCTTTTTGGAGTTCTAACTGTATACCACCTAGACGGATAGCTTTAAGTTGCTTAATGGTACTACCGTCATTTTTGCTGGTTTAATATTCAGCATAACCGTTGCGCACCATCTTTTCGTTAATTTGAGTCCTAATTGAATTCTATTACATAGAGTGTCCTCAAATTTACTATATATGATGACTATGTCGTCCGCATAGCCCTGAAATGACAAACCATTGTTTCCAAATTCTACCAATAGCTCGTCTACTACTATACTCCACATAAATGGTGATAGCACACCTCCCTGTGGGCAACCCCGTGAGGTGTTAGCTATTATACTTCCTGCACTAGTTGGTATTTCTATCTTCCTGGTGTAAAGCATATTACTCATCCAAGAAGCTAGAGTATTATCAACCCCACTTCTTATAAGAGCTCTTCTGATAGCGTCGTGTGAAGTATTGTCAAAAGCACTTTCTATGTCTAGGAAGGCGCATAGCGCCGTTTCCTTCTTTTGTAAGCTATCCTGCTGTAGGTTTGTCAGTTGATATAGAGCAGTTTCAGTGGAATGCCCTGCTTTATAGGCATGCTGGCAGTAGTGCAGCGGATTTCGTACTAAAATTGTAGTCCGGATGTAGTTATCTACAACTTTCTCTAAAGTTTTTAGAACAAAGGATGTTAGGCAGATTGGCCTAAAGGATTTGGGATGATGTGGGTAATTCTTTCCTAACTTTGGCAGAAATACCACCTTTGCCCTTCTCCATACCCTAGCTATGGAACCCAACGCTATACTGCTCCTTACTATTCTTGTCAGTGGACATAGTAGCTGCTCTGTACCTTTCTGGAGTAAGGCTGGACAAATTCCGTCTACTCTAGGTGATTTCAATGGCTTAAAAGTTTCCATATAATCCTAGGTTCTGTGCAGATTTCGCTTGTTTTGATCCACTTATTCCTGCACACTCTACCCAGGTTATCAGTATAATCTGTCCCTGCCGCCACAAGTGTGGAAGATCCTGGGAAGTGTGTCAAGAAGTATTTTTACCCTCTCTTCTTCGTTATCCGTGAAGGAACCATCTCCTTTTTTAAAGTTGGTAGATGAGATATATGCACTTTATAGAGTTTAGATACCTCAGTGGTGTGTTCGATGCTTCCGCGGAAGTTCCTAAAACTTATGCGTTTTGCTTCTCTAATCTCTTTGTTATAAGAGTGTTTAAGTCCTTCTGTATTCCGTTCAAACCCCGGTAGTTTTTGATCTGCTTGATAACTTTCGAACTTCAGTTCTTAGTTTCATTAGATCGTCCTTGGTAGAGCGTACCTTGCTTATTGGACAACTGTCCTCGTATGAATCAATAATTACTTTATTGAAACTTTCTACCGTAGTTTCTAGTTGTATTTCATTTCTAATGTGGTCTCCTAATTTTAGTTGCCTTAGGTTTGCATTCAGATTGTACCTAAATATACCAATGGACCTTTTCAATCGGACAACGCAAAAGCTTCTATCTATCCTAATTATTGTATAACAACAGCTGTCTCGAACGGACGGACAGATGTTTACCGATTAGCTCGCAGTGATCTCTTTCTAGCCGGTCACTTGATTTGACAGTACGAACATCTGCATTTACTTTACAGTATGATCGTATGCTAAATACAGTACGAAAAAAAAAAATCAAATAGTCGATTTCTCCCTATAAACAAAAATCTCCCATGCGATAAATTGGCTGTTGTTTATGCGATAACAGAAACCCACCTATGCACAGTGGTCGGACTTGTATGGAGAGAGCGGCCAAAAATACTTCTAGTAAAAATATCAACCTGAAACTTTGGTTACGTCTTTGTATAAATGAGAGAACTATAGAATGGAAAAATAGGGGTGGTTCGACGCTCCTACAACCACCCCACCACCCACTTTCAATAAGAAAAATATTTAAAAAAAATTTTAAACGCAATTTGTTTTCCAAATTTATGTAAATTTATTTATTCTTAATATAGTTTATTTATTTAAAATACTTATAACAAAAATTAATAAATTTTAAGAATAATCTTCAAGCAAATCAAAAACTAATTTCATTAAACTTGACTTTTGTTTGCATGGTAAATTTATTTGTCCCGTAATGAAAGGATCTGAGCTTAAAAGCAATCTATTCATCAAATCAGTATTCAATACAATGCGTGAAATTTTACGAGTGTGTTGGAGTCTAAACTTTTTAATGTCTTTATTTTTAGCTTCGGAAAGCTCTCCAATCTATATATTGGACGTATTCTATGACGCCAGGAGCATGTATTAAAATTTTATGAACAGAAGGTGCAAGATAGTACCATGGATACATCTCTATCAGTCCCTTAGCAATATCGAGCGCATATTTCCGGAATTTTTCAACATTTATTTTATACCCTGAAGACATAGCTTTCAGTAATGTTGCACATCTGGCAATTAAATCCTTATCAAGGCGCGTAATTTCAGCAGCCAAGTCCGTGTTATTAAAAAATTTCCTTGCCGTGTTTCCGTCATTTGACGTCCCACTGCCTCCAGCTTTTGGTTTGTCTACAATTAATCCCATTGCTTTTCGAAAATCCGATTGAATTTTTTGTTTTCTTGTAAAAATTGTACTTTTCCTTCTGCGGATCTAATTTGCCACATTTTTTGGTCTAGTCTTTATGAGACATGTAAAAAATATTCGAAAATATTCGTGTATGAGTGTAGTGGTGACAACCCAAATTCATAGCAATCTTCGTGGACATCTTTTTCTAAACATTTTCCCACATTGTTCATCTCGGTCGGTTTTGCTCCGCATATGTAACATTTTGCAGAGGATGTATTGCTTAAAGCATTACATATTTTACCATCAACCATAGTCAGTTGCAAACTATGATCAATGTGTATTTTTCTATTAGGTGTAATGAATTCTGGGCGCTCTAAGATGTTGATTTTGTTCCTAAAGTACCTTTCTTCATCAATAGATAGTTGCGTGGTCTCTTTTTTACATTGAAATCTTATTGGTCTACAGTAGCGGTTCGACGATGAACGAGGATTTTTCCAAATTATTTTAACATTGTGAGACTCATCTGATTTAGATATAAGTTGAAGAGGTACATACGATGTTACAAATAAACTATTATCTTCCAAATTATTATTTGAAACTTTCTGCTTATATTCGCAATGTCCTATGCTACCATCGAATCCCCATTTCCCAATTAATGTAAGATTGTTTATAGAATCATCTGTCATATCATTGATGACACTACTCTGTAGCTGTAATATACGGGAAGCTGTGTGATCTAGCAAACTTTGCAGCTCAACTTCAGCGTGTGATTCGGTCACAGTAATATTATCTGGGTAAGTTTCTTTTTTGGCTTTCAAAACATTGTCATAGCTGGGTAATAGATCGTAGAAATTTTACAGTTTATGAACTTCCGAATAAGCAAATATTGATGTTTTGTCAAAATATAATAGTTTCCATTATTAGTGATAAAACATCATTAACATTTGCTTGTGAATATGTAGGATTTGGCTGTAAGTTTGCAAAACATAAAGCAGAAGCAGCAGACAACACACATTTTAAGGAAACACTTTCCTAAATCTCAAGCCAATCAGAATAGTTGTGCATAACAGATGACTTTGTGCGCTTGCAACTTTACCAATACACTTCAATTTTTTTTACAAATATATTTAATGAATTTTAGTAAATTTTCTGGTCCTATTCTACAGCCTTTATTTTCAATAATCTTTTGCATTGCATCGACTACATTTCGTACTTTTTCGACATTTGTTCCGCCTACTGTACACCAAATTTCAAAAATATACAAGCGCGAAAATACACATTGATAAGATTAAAATTGAAAAGTAAAAACAAATTCATATATAAAAAAAGACTAACTTTGGCTATTCCGAAGTTGTAATACTCTTCACGCCCCAGCTAGTTGTCCGAGGGTCTTGAAATTTATAAGGTTGGTGGCTATGGATCAGATACTTATAGTGTCCAAATTTCAGTTCAATAAGTGAAAAGACAAAAAAAACTTTTCCTAATAAAAACAATCACTTTAAAAAAGGGGGTTTGTATGGGAGGTACCCCCCTAGTGGTCCGATTCGACTGATTACCGAATATGATCGGCGTTTGGTAAAAAGAAACCTATGTATAAAATTTCAGCTCTCCAGCTCAAAAACTGAACGACTAGGAGTGCGAACAGACGGACATGGCTAAATCAACTCGTCTCATCGAGCTGATCACAAATATATATACTTTATGTGGTCTGCGATGTCCCCTTCTGTGTGTTACATGACAAACTTATAATACTATTCACTAACGTGAAGAGTATAAAAAGACTAACTTTGGCTATGCCGAAGTTGTAATACCTCAGCTAGTGGTCCGAGGGTCTTGAAATTTATAAGGTAGGTGGCTATGGGTCAGACACTTATAGTGTACAAATTTTATGTCAATAGTTTAAAAAACAAAAACGTTTTTCTAATAAGAACTTTCATTTGGATCCTGGTTTGTATGGGGTACCCCTCCTAGTAGTCCGAGGGTCTTGAAATTTTCATGGTTTGTGGATATGGATCAGAGACTTATAGTGTCCAAATTTCAGTTCAATAAGATAAAACACAAAAAAGTTTTTCTTATAAGAACTTTAATTTAAAAGGTGGTTTGTTTGGGAGGTACCCCTCCTGGTAACCCTAGGATCATGAAATTTTTATGGTTGGTGGATATGGACCAGAAACTTATAGTACTACTTTATGTGGTCTGCGATGCCTCCTACTGTGTGTTACAAACTTCATGACAAACTTATAATACTACTCACTGCGTGAAGAGTATAAAAAGTTATTAAGGGATTCGGGGGGGAACATAACTAAAACTTTAAGTGAAATTTTAAAATAAATACAAAAAACACAGAAAATGGTTCTTGCAAAAACCTGGATTATTTTAAATATCACACCACAATTAAAAAATATTCTAAAACGCAAAATTAATGTTAATACCTTCATGTTTAATATCCATTTTTCCAATTTAAATTTCAAGGTTTTTTGAAGAAGTTATTGATATTCAAAAATGAACCACACTATCGGGCTGCTCACACTTCAATGAACAGTAGAACACGTGTCCTCACTTCTGATGCTATTTATAGAAAGTCCCGTTAGAGTCAAAACAAAACAAATTTACATTAGATTTTAACCCCAAAATTTTGACTTTGATTTTTGGCCTATGACAGCGACCACAATATGGAATAAAATTTATTCCGCGCGACAATATTTATTGTCTATTAAGTAACCAACTTATGCCCGATTCACACCGCTTCAAAATTGCTGCTTTTCCAACGAACGTTCACACAGTGGTTTCGCTTGAAAAAACAACTGTTTTTTTGCATACAAATGGAACGTTGTGGCTAATTGTGATAATAGAAATGGACATTTTGTGAAAAATATATGATTGAGAACAATTTGGAGTGTATGAAAATAATTCTTGCAGCTTCCTTTTTCATTACTGCTCTTTATTTTATTAATATTTAAAGAAAAAATTACACTTTAAAATTTTCTTCAAATTGTTTTGTGCAATGATCAGCTGTTTAATGTCGAGAATGACCAAAAAGAGGTGGATGTGACCAAAAACTTGGCAGCACTACTCTGAGTTTCCCAGTCCTGACAGCTGAAATTTCCGCTTTCACTTTGGCAGCAAAACAAATTTCGGTTAAAATTACCCAGAGTAACCTTGAAATTCGGTCTGTTGTTGTTGTAGAAATTTAGCAACTTTTTGAGCTACTTTCAAAAAAAAAGGTTTCTTCTGCTCAGTCTGAATCGGGCATTAGGTTAGGTTAACGTGGAAGCCCTCAGACGACAGGCTCACTTAGGCACAAAAACATTATGGCCCATTGTGATACCAGCAAAGTGTTGACACGACACCCCTTAGTCCGGTGCGGAGAACCACTTGGATTCTGAAATGAACATAGCTTAATTGGTAGGAGTGATAGTTCGGTTAAGCTGGAGAGGAACATAGAGCGTAAGTGGTTCTGTCTTCTTCTGGCGAGGGATGGACACTGGCACATCAGATGAAGCACCGTCTTCTCCTCTTCTTCTGAACCGCAGCTACAGCAAAAGTCGTTATGTGGAAGACCAAGTCGTCCAGCATGTTTCCCTATGATGCAATGATCCGTTAGTACGTTTATGGTCTTGCTAATTGAGGTTCTTCCGAGATTGAGCAGATGGCCGGTTCGTTTCCTGTTCATGTAAGACCATGTTTGCCTAGCTATACTGCAAGTACCTTCTTCTACCCAGAGAGCATTAGCTTTAACTTGGTAGAATTTCCTAACAATGTGTTTCACTGTAGCTAGCGGAATTCCAGCAGGAGACGTTACATGTGCACGGGACGTCCCTTCTTTTGCTAGTTCGTCAGCTTCACAGCTGCCCACAATGTCTCTATGTCCGGGCACCCAACATAGTTGTATGGGTGCACGGCAGGCTAGAGTGTCTTGGGAGGAACTGTAGTCCGCAACCAGCTTGGATGTAGTATATACACCCGAGGGGGACTTTATTGCCGCTTTATGGGACCCCGGAGCATCGTTATCCAAAAGCCACCGGGAGGCCAGTAGTATGGCCATTACTTCTGCTTCAAAGACGCTGCAATGGTCAGACAAACGAAAGCTGAGCCTTAAGGGTTGTTTGAGAAGATGCCGCAGCCGACTTTCTTCTCCAGTTTGGAGCCATCTGTGTAGATGTCGATGGAATTATGTTTTAGAACCTTACCTTGCAGCCAATCCTCTCTACTGGGAATTTGGATGGAGAATTTCCGGTTAAAGTAAGGTGTGGGGCATACATAGTCGACTGTCCCAGGAGCAGATGGACCGCGTTCCAGAATGCTTGCATGGCCCTATTTGTGGCTAGTCCAGCGAGCTATGGTATTAAGTCTAATGGCAGAACATTTGGCATAATGTTCAGCCAGAATACTAGTTGGCATCCAGTTGAGGATTGCAAACAGCGCTTTGGTGGAAGTGGTCCGAAGGGCCCCTGTTATCATAATGGCTGCCGTTCCCCTGACTTTGTCAACAGGTCACAGGCAGGCCACCAGAAAACGGCTCCATATAGAAAGTTGGGCTCCACCACGGCTGTATAGAGCGAGGTAGCGATGCGGGGGTTAAGGCCCCAGCACACGAGGCCTTCCGCGACCTTTCCAGGATGTTTGCTTTCCAGCTGAGCTTGGAGTCAAGAATAAGACCTAGCTACTTCGCACCTAGCCTAATATTTCGGCGGACACCTTCGTGTTTAGGAGGGGGGGGGGAGGTGGGTGGTGGTTGGAAGTTGGGAATTTTGTACTTCCTTGTGAAAGGTATGGTCTCAGTTTTCGAAGGGTTAACTGAGAGACCAAAGTCCCGACACCATTCTGAAACAATGCTAAGAGCATATGTTAATCTCTCTGATAGGGTGGAAGGAAACTTGCCACATACCTCAATAGCAATGTCGTCGGCATAAGCTATAACTCGGCATCCGGTTCGATCCAATTTTCTTTGCAGGAAGTTAACTGCCAAGTTCCAGATGAGAGGAGAGAGTACGCCACCTTGCGGCGTACCTCTGTGTACGGCTCTCGTAACGGTGACATTGCCAATAGAAGCAGTAATGGAACGAGGTTTTAACAATCGTTTAATAAGAGTGATGATATTTGAGTCCAGGTTTAGGCCGGACAGAGTTGAGGCTATCGCGTTAGGACATACGTTGTTAAATGCACCTTCGATATCGAGGAACACGGACAACGTAAATTCCTTATGGGATAGTGATTTTTCCACTACCTCAACAAGAAAGGACGAAATCATACAGAGCACATCTGGTCTGGGTCTGCTAAGTGCACACTATTTAGAGACTTAATCGAACAGAAAAGAAGATACTACAGTGTAACATGCACAGAAGTAAGACTGCCGATTCCCTGTTACCACAAATTATGCTGGAACACGAAGCAGACGTAGCTGTTATAAGTGAACAATATGCAGCCACTTAATGACCTGGAAGATGAGGCACGAAAAATCAACGGGGATATCATTCTAGCCGGAGACTTTAATTCAAAGGCTATCGCATGGGAAATGCAGACGACGAATACAAGAGGGCGGAGAATTCTGGATATGACCGCCAGATTAGGACTAATAGTAGCAAACGCCGGGTCTACGCCAACTTTCAGAAGACCTGGATGCGATGGTACAATCCCTGGCATGACACTAGTGTCAGAAGTCTACGCAAACAAAGTACGGCACTGGACTGTTCTTAAAGATTATACAGGCAGCGACCATCAGTACATAACATACAATGTCATAGCAGAAAGGAGTTTAAACACCAATACAGTAGAAGAAGGAATACGAAAATGGTATGTTCTCAAACTATGCAAAGAAAGTTTATTCGCCAAAATCGATGAAAGCCCACCAAATTACCATGAGGGTGCCCCAGCCTGAATCAAGGTGGAAGCTACAAGAAAGAACTTAAAACAAGCGTGCATGGCAGCAATGCCAACCGTAAAAAGGGCACATCCCAAGAAAGCTACTGGACGGATGAGATTAAAAATCTGAGACAGATTTGCATTCGGAGCCAAAGGAGATAAACTAGAGCGAGAAAAAATGGTACAGCTATAGCGGAACTCTTCGAATATAAGACTGCAAAGAGTGCGCTGATCGCTGCCATTCAAACTAGCAAACGAGACAAATGGGAAGAGCTTCGGCGGGACATAAACAAGAACCCTTGGGGGCTTGGATAGAGTCATGAAAAAACTCGGAGCGAGGAAAAAACTTGTTGAAGATGTGATGAACAACATCGTAAATACTCTGTTTCTAACACAGTCAGAGAACGGATACCACAGAGGGCCCGGTAAATGATCCACCACCGTTTTTCACAGCAGAAGAGATCTAAATAGCTGCTAAAAGCCTAAAGAAAAACAAAGCCCCAGGCCCGGACGGAATCCCAGCGCAAGTGCTAAACATTGCTGCAGCAAGACGCCCACATGTACTGCTGAATATGTACAACAGCAGTCTGTCAGAAGGCCTCTTCCCGATAAAATGGAAAAAACAAAAATTGGTCCTCATCAGCAAAGGCAACGGAGATCCTGAAACACCATCAGTATACGGACCACTATGTATGCTGGACACGGCAGGGAAACTCCTAGAAAAGATGCTGAAACCTCGGTTCTCAGCGGCGATAAATGAGGCAGGTGATCTATCGGAAAGGCAGTATTGGTTCAGAGCTGGTAGATCAACAATCGGAGCAGTAAAAGATGTTATAAAAAGTGTCCTATCAGCACGAAACATAAACCACTTTTCAAGACCAATAGTACTAGTGGCGACAATCGATGTCAAAAACGCCTTTAACAGCGTAAAATGGGACGCCATGCTAGATGCTCTTGATAGGCATAGAATACCTGACTATATAATAAAGATGGTACGTAGCTACCTGAAAGATTGGGAACTTATCTACGACACAAGCAGAGGACAGCGAAAGAAGCAGATAACAGCAGACGCAGCTCAGGGCTCAATTCTCGGCCCAGATTTGTGGAACGTAAGCTACGATGGGATTCTAAGGATAGAAATGCCCGACTAATGTTACTTAGTGAGCTATGCAGACGATATTGCAGCAGTCATAACGGCGCGAAACCTCGAAGCAATACGAA
Organism: Amiota mariae; assembly: GCA_035041805.1. NCBI lineage: Eukaryota > Metazoa > Arthropoda > Insecta > Diptera > Drosophilidae > Amiota > Amiota mariae. The sequence continues at coordinate 30,786 of JAWNKV010000261.1, forward strand.
GCAGGCTAAACCAAGTGATTATTAGGACGCAAACATGGCTATAGTCACATGGTCTTTGTATAGCAGCCGATAAAACAGAGCTTGTTCTTCTTGCGAGGAAAGACATACCCCTCGCAAACACTGACGACCTCAAAGACACTAAATTACCTGGGGGTAAGAATCGACAGTAAGCTGACATAATGGGCACAAATTCAACATGCAGCAGAAAAATCAGCAAGAGTGACAAGCTCTCTATCGAGACTGATGGTACACTGCGGAGGACCACTTGCTAGTAGGGGAAAGCTTCTCCTTGACACAACGCTATCGGTAATGCTTTATTGAAGCGAAGTGTCGGCTAATGCATTGAATCTGGAAAGGAGAAGAAAAGTATTGGGTAAAATACAGAGGATGGCAGCTCTTCGAGTAACCTCATCCTATCGCAAGGTGTCGGAAGCAGCAGTAGTGGCACGATACCAATAGACCTCCTTGTAAAGGAGAGGCGGAAAATATGGATGCTGAAGATAGACAATCTGACTATAAAATCGTGGCAGCAGCGATGGGCTGCAGAAACAAAAGGCAGATGGACAGCTAAACTTATCCCAGATTTGAATTCATGGCTAAGTAGACAGTGCGGTGACGTTAATTTTTATGTCACACAACTGCTATCGGGACACGGCTACTTCCGAAAATACCTGCACAAAATAGGGAAAGCGGTAAATGCAAATTGCATCTATGGGGACGCAGAAGTAGACAATACGGACCTGGACGCAGATGCTACAGCTGACATATGAAGTCAGAATAGAATACCACGTTAAGTAATGCGAAAGCAGTTCCAGGGTGAACACTTATCCTAAAAAGGAACTGTTTTTAGTGGAACACCACATACCGGGAGGTGCGACGGCACCCTTGACGATGCGAAGGCATTTTCAACCTCCCTAACCGCAAAAAAAATACACAAGCTAATACACACCGGTACCCCTCTGTACATAATAAGAATGATTCGCAGTTTTAATTTTTTATTTTATTTTTCACTTTAATTTATTGTATCTCCTACATAAATTTATGAATAGAACTGACAATAATAATTCTTATCAACTAATACATTTGTGTCATTCCTGCAAGGAAGAGGAAGGGGTTCACTTAGCGCTACGAGCCTCTAAGTAAGCAAACGGGCTGGTCTATCGTTACGATTCAGACGAGATGAGCTCCTTGTATAGATAAGAGCTGTGGCTAAGGGATTAACGTGTCGAGCTAGTTTGTCCATATAAAGACCTTTACGCTTTGAACATTCATCTTTTACTGTTGGTACTTCCAGGTCTTTGTGAATGTCTTCATTCCTGCTATACCATGGAGCTCCTGTAATTGTTCTAAGTATCTTGGATTGTGCTCTTTGTATAACTTCGATGTTACTCGCGTTTGCGGTACCCCATAATTCTCAGTCCAGATTTAGAGTTAATTAGCCATTAAGACTTGTGCCCTTAGTTTCATATACGTCTTTTTAGCTTCTATGTGTTTGCGCCAGGTGAACACCAAGATAAGTTACCTCTTGAGTTTGAGGAATTGTAGCACCATTTAACGTCACTGGAGAGCATGTCCGACGATTCAATGTAAATGTAATATGCTTACATTTCCCCTCATTGACAGTAATTCTCCAGTTAGATTACCACTCCTGGAGGATTATAAGATGATTATCCAGGACTGTAGATGCTTTAACTGGGCAACGGGAGCGGCTGATAATGGCAGTGTTATCGGTAAAAGTCGGTGTGAATTTGAGTAGATGTTGGAATGTCTGCAGTAAATAAAACATATAAAGTTAGTCTCACGACACTGCCTTGGGGAATGCCTGCCTTTATCATAATTTCATTTTTTATGAAATTTTTCTGTCTTACTACGAACACTCGATTTGTTATGTGGGATTCCAAAATTTTATGCAGATTTTGGGATAAAAGACATTTAATTTTGTGAATCAAACCTTCATGCCATACTTGATCAAACTCTTGTGCTACATCGAGAAATACTGCTGAACAATAATCTCTCCCTATTGACTTGCCCAATGGTACCATGTTTTGCTTTAAATCCAAATTGACGATCAGAGATTGTACTACTCGTTTGAAAATGGTGGTTGAGCTTGACTATAAGAATCTCTCAAATAGTTTAGAAAGACATGGTAGCAGACTTATAGGTCTATATGAAGAACATGTCCTACCCTTCTCGGGTTTTGGAACCATTATATCCGATTTCTGCCATAGCATTGGGAAGTATCCGATTCTAAGGATAGCATTGAAAAGATACAAGAGAAATGCTATTGCTGCATTTGGAAGTTCAATTATCATTTTTGGCATATTATAATCATAACCTGCAGATTTTTTGAGATTCAGTTGAGTCTTTATAATTGATTCGATTTCCCTAGAGCTTGTTTTTAATGGAGACATATTTGCATAAGTTAAGATTGTCTGGTGAGGAAGCACAAAATTGTAGGTGGATTTGGTTTAGGAGATCTGTGCTGTTGTCATTCTCTTCCTAATCGTCGTTTAATAGCCACTAGTTCTTCGATTTCCCTATTTGAGAATGATTTTGTGCTGAACTTATACGCAACAATCTCGTTGATACCTCAGCTGCAGCTACCAATATCGAATTTAACTCATTCACTGATCTGTCGATATCAATTTCGGAGTTGATCGCAGGTGCAATTCTAATGTGAGAACTTATATATTTTTTATATTGCAAACAATTTTTTTTTTTTATATAAGTCTATACGGGCGATCCTCAGCTAATGGATAATCGAGTAAAAGAATATCAACGGGTGAGTGATCGGATGAAAGTTCATAATGTTACATAATTCTATGTATATTTCTTGTGATACCAAAGTCAATAATATCAGGAATTTTTCTTGGATCCGCCGGCCAGTATGTAGGCCTACCCGGAGAAACAAAATCTAGCTTGGTTTTCGAATTTAGAAGAGTTTTGTAGAGTTGCCGACCTTTTGGATTTACTAAACGAGAACCCCAATAAGTGTGTTTAGCATTGTATTCACCGGCCGCCAAAAATCGTTCTTCAAAGCTAACAAAGACATTTTTGAACGTATCTCCAGATATTGAGAAACGTGGAGGACAATATACAACAGATAACGTCAGATTACCATGACGCGTTTGCATCCGAATCGACATTGCTTGTAGATAATTGCATGAGTAAGGCTCCAGAGACTGGTGTTTTATACGATTTATTAAAATTATGCATGTACCACCATGGGCTTTTCCATCCGGGTTATTTGTCGTATAAATTAGATAGCCTGGTATGAAGAAGTTGTTATTGCTAGTCCAGTGAGTCTCAGAGACAAGCATCACATCTACATTACTGTCCTCTAGATATTTAATGATCTCTAGTTTTTGCTGCGAAACGCTATTTGCATTCCAGTGAGTTATTTTTATATGAGTCATTATAGGGAATTTATCTTATCCAAAACTTTCATTTGGATTTTCACCATCTCTTGAAAAGAGTTTTGCAACATTAAAATTGATTGATTCAGGGTCTGTATCAAATTCACCATCATGGTTTCACTAGAATTTTGTGGTTGCATCACTAGCTCATTACACGCATTATGAATAGGAGTTGAATTGGTTTGTGTAATTGGTTTATTTCGTTGAGACATTTGTGCCTTAGGCTTCACATTCATTTTTGCACTTTGTTGCACCTAAGTGTAGGTCACTGGCATAAGTTACATTTGAGGTTACAAGCATGTTAGATGGAGGATATATATCTGTCGTTGTTCCTGTACGGATGGGTTCAGGTCTAACACGGGTTGGATTGTTTTGTGACTGCAGTCGGTTCTTGAGCTTCTTATATACAGGACAGCCTCTATAATTGGCAGTATGATTGCCCCACAATTGCTACAGTTTTTATGTTCCGGATTATAGCTACTTAACTGACAATTTGCGGCTTCATGCAAGTCTCCGCATGCTACGCACACTGGACGAAAGGCACAGTATGATTTTGTGTGACCATATTCCTGGCAGTTTTTACATTGCACACTTTTCTTTAAATGCTGCGAATTTGGGGCCAATTCAATTTTGTGTATTGGTGGTTGTGGTATTCTATTCTTATTAATGATATTGATCACTACTCTGACCTCAAACCCTTTTTCTTCCAGAGCACTCTTGATATCATTACAATAAACAGAGTGTTCGATGCCTTTAATTACAACTACCAGCCCTTTGCTGCTTTTGAGCTGATAGGTGTAGTAGTTTATCTTAGTTTCATTAAGATACTTGGTTACAGAACGATAATTTTTTTCTGTGTAAATTTGGACTTTAGTTTCCTTAATATTCCCCTTGATAATGGGAACAATATGGAAGTTATTATCTGTTACTATCCAAGTGCGTTTTCTTTACAGTATTGTATTTCAGAGAGCTTAGTTTACGCTTCAATGCCTGTCAGCACTGCTGCTTTAATTTTCGAGGTCCCGTTTTTTATGCGCTGTTTTTGCTTAGCAACTAGTGTTACAGTTGTCTGTTTTTTTGCTTCAGCTAGCATAGTAGAACTTTTATTGGTTGATTCCGTTACCATTTCTGATGAGACTATATTTTCGCTATTTGCTGCTGATGCAGTTATTACGCTGCAAAAAGGAATTTAAGGGGAAGGACATTGGGCGCTTCAAGATAGTGGTTGTTCGGTACTTGGTACTTTATTAAAGCACAGAGCAGGAGAGCAAGATCTTGCTCTACGCTCAGGATACTTTCTGATTGGCAAGTAAATTTTATTTTTGTTCCTATGATCAGTAGAGACGAAAGAGAAATATGCATTCCTCGTTGACATTGTTGGTGTTTGTTGGCTCTGTTGACGAGCAGAGCTCATCTTGGCACTTTAAATAACTGACAGAAAGAACTATTGTTTCTTGTCGCAGTAATATTCTAGTTATCTGAAGGAAGAGCAGTGGAACGCACGTCACATCGCTTCAGAGTATCAAACAAGAATGTTTTCTATCTGACAGATATTTTTGGGTATATATGGATGGTGTACAGTCAGTTAGTTGGCGTTCCCCAGGGCTCGGTGCTAGGACATTTGCTCTATAATCTATACACCCACGACATTCTAACTCTGTTCCATTGCCATGCGTTAATCTTCGCGCACGACACTGCCCTCTTCTGCTGTCAATATCCATAGTGTTATCCATCAAACCCTTGAGGATGCTTCTCACATCTAAAACAAACGCTATATATTTTACCCGGAAGCGTAAGTCCTGCCACCTACCCAACTCTAACCTTCTGCGTAGCTCCCAACCAATAAAATGGGAAAACTGTATAAAATATCTTGGCTGAAATATAGATAGCAAACTAATCTTCCGTTTGCATATAAACAGGACAATCGAGAAAATTAATAAGTCGCTAAGAATTCTTTATCCCTTTATCAATAGGAAATCAAAAAAATAATTTATAAATCGATATTTGTCCCAATTATGTTATATGGTGGCTCGGAGGTTTGGGGTGACTGCGCGCAAAGTCAACTTAATGAACTACAGATCTTACAAAATAAATTGTTAAAAATGATTATTAAACTTCCTTTCTGTTACTCTACTTCCCTACTCCACGAAAGAGCAGATATAGCCATGATTGATGAAAAAATCCGTCAAGCTAATAATAGTTTTTATGTAAGAAATCGTCTATTGCCCTTTCCAAGTGTAGATCGGCATTTAACAAGCTAATTCAAAATTAGCTTTATGAAGTCCCGTTCCCTAGTCTTAGTCTTAATTATTTTTAGTGCTAGTTTTTAGGTTAAATTCTTAATTAATTAATAATTTTTTTATTGTACGGTTTTTGTATCCCCTATTTTCCTTACTCATAAACATGTTGTCTAATGTAACGAATAATTTGTTTTATTAATTACCTTCCTAGTTGTTAAGTTGTCAAAGTAACTAAACTAAAATTGTAAAATTGAATTATCATGGGTCAATAAAGTATATATATAAACTGTGAAAAAAAAGAACCTCGCTGCCTGTTCTGTTTGGAACACGCGGCACCAATTTTGTACACGGTACGACAGCTGAGCATTAACTTTTACGGGAATACACCCGCCCCCGTACCTTCCTCCGCCTTGGAGCCATCTATTTAGATCGAAAGTTCGTCTTGTCTGATGACGCTACCCTGCTTCCAATCATCCTTGTCCGGAAATCGCGTTTCAAAGTTGTTCCATTTTAAATCCGGTACACAGTAGTCATATTCTTCCCCATCAGAATGTAGCCTCACTACTTGTAGGATGCTGCTGTGGCCCACTATATAGGATTTTAAGAAATGCAGTTTTTGGAGTCTGACTACGCTTTTTGCAGCTGTGTACTTAAGGTATTAGATTTAGAATGACATCCAGCGCTGCTTGAGGAGTGGATCTTAAGGATCCAGCTAGGGACAAGTATTCTGCTCTTTGCACCTTATGGAGGTTAGTAAGGTGAGATCTGGTGTTAGCCGCCTCCCACCACATTAGATCTCTGGTTAAAATGAGTATGCGTGTTGCGCACCGCTGAAAATGTTTGAAGTGAGCTTATTCCTCAAATGCAGATTTAAAATTCTCTCCATCAACAACGATTCCTTAATAATCTTCTTTAACAATGGTACCAAGATTGCAGAAGCTGTCTCCATCATAACCGGTATTATGCCATCTGGACCGGGTGATTAATGCGGCTTGAATAACGAAATAGGCCAGTGTATTTTTTCTTCTGTGGTGAGGTCATTAATATCTGACTTGTTCCCATTACTTCCAATATGAGTTGAAGATAGTTCCACCATCTTCCTTATCAATGTTTGAACAACCTGGAAAGTGTGCAGTGATGAGCAACTCAAGAGACTCCTCACTGTTACTCGCATATATATCATTTATACCACACAGTTGGCCTATTTTTGCCGGATCCTTAGCGAGTACACGCTGAAGTCTGGATGCTTCTGTGGTACTATCAATATCCTCAGAAAATTTAGCACAGGAGTCTCTTTTTGCCTTCTTACTAGCTTTCTTTAGTCTTTTGAAACTAAGACGATACTCGTCCCACTCAACCTGTCAGGTACTGTGCTTAGCTTTATTGAAGAGTTATCTCGCTTCCCGCCTAATTAATCTGAGCTCCTGTTTCCACCTTACATTACGGTTGGTCCTTGGAGGTCGGCTGATGGTGTAGGTTTTGAGAAAAGCTCTTCTAAGCACGTTTATATTGATCTAAGGGGACTTATCCAAAATATTTGAGTCCAAAAGAATTTAATATTGAGCAAGAAGTCAAACAGTGCTTCCCCTCACCTGTTAATGTTCGTACTCCAACACAAGTAATGATGGGCATCACACCCTATGATCACATTGTCGCTCTCATTCTTCGCATGTCGAATGATGGTTCTGATGTTCTCCGACGGAGGGTCACCCTCTTCATAAGAGTGATACGCGGAGGCAAGATAAAGGCGCTTGTCATCTTTCTTCTCGCATGCCACGACCGTGAGGTCCTTATTGCTGTAACGAGAAGAGAAAATAACATTAAGCCTAGCTCTTACCACGATACAGGTTCTTGACTTACACACGATATGTGGGGAGAAGAGATATCTGAGACGACTCAGGCCTCAAACCCTATCACTCACGATCCAGGGTTCCTGTATAAATACCACATCTTTCATCCTCTCATCCATATTTCGCAGTATGTCCTCGGACGGCTCTATGGAGTAGTGCAGATTAATCTGCACTATTCTTAGCATTTTCCAAGAGTAAACTGATCTGAAAAATTAAATACAATATATTTCATAATAATTCTTTGGCAGTATCTCAGAATAATATTTTATTAAACTGAAGATACATAGTAGTAATATGTTATTTACAAATCATTCCAAAGTAATATAACACACAAAGATCCACAAAGGAGCGAAGACTAGACAACAACACAAAAAGTAGACACATTAAAAGCCTCATACAAAGATAACTTTTCCACGGCATTAGCTTTTCTCTACAATTCGCACAAATCGCACTGATCTATTTTCGGAACAAAGAAATATATATTAAATTATTGATTAACCGACCTATTCTCAAGGCGATGACAAAAAAATTGTATGTCTGTTAACGCCTAACATACAATTAACTCGCTGTGAAAGCTCTTACGCAATCAATTTAATATCAGTTGCTGAGGAGGTGTTAATTATGTTTGTGAGAAAAAATATTAATTTGTGTGCACTGTTATCGCTCTGTAAAATGGGTAATCTTTCGATTTGTTGATTTCTCGCGGAAATTTTAGAATATAATGAAAATTATGCAAAAAGGAAATGTGTTAAAATCATTGCGTGATAATAGAGATCCATTTTCAATGTCGGACAATATTTTTGTAAAAAATTAAAAAAATCACCCGTTACATACATACTTTATGTGGTCTGCGATGCCTCCTCTGTATGTTACAAACTTCATGACTCCCGTGAAGAGTATAAATATTGTGCCAACATTTGCAAATACATATAAGATAAAATCAGGCATGTCAACTTGGGGGAAAAAATCAAATTCAGAAAAAAAATTTAAATAGTCAGAATTACTCGTAGAACTCCTAAAAAAACATCTGTTTACATTTTTGTATAATTTTTTTTTTTTTAATATACATATAATATTTCCAACATATTTTCATTTTCTTTAAGTTGGTAAACCTGGATAAACTTGTGTTTACAGACTGGTAACACACACTTTACAGAACAGATTTTCTTAACAGCACAGCTTTCAACTTGTGCCAGAATCGCAAAAATGATAAAAGCTTTCTTTACATGAGGGGTCAACGCAAAAACAATGAGAATAGGTCGGTAAATATGCTTCTAAACATGGCTTTCTGTGCGTAAGGTAACTTCTCCTGCTCATGGAGTGTCTTATAGTCGCGGTATAGATCCGCTAGATTTTACTTTACCTTCCCTTCTTTACACTCACGTGCTGTTTGACTCTACTCTAAATATAGTTTTGACAATCTCTCTTACGCACTTACATCTATAATTCCTTCCATATTCATTTTTGATACAACTTGAATTTATGTCAAGAGTTGCCATGAAAAATGTTTTGCAAAACTTTAATTTTGTTATTGACTACAACAAAATGAAAAGAGGAGTTATTTTCACGTGGTTTTTCGGTATTTGAATCTCGATATTTGAGCTTTATAAGAACTATATTACTAGCTGTTAATTCGCATTGTCTTTGTAAATCACCAATACACCAAAAAGGATGAAACAATTTTTCTCATTCTGTTTCGCTAATATTGTTTTTACAATGCAATCGGCATTTATTAAAAACTATATACTCGTATATACGTAAATGTACAGTTGATAAGTAGCATTCATACTAAACTCTGTAAATATAAATGTAAAATCACCAGCTTATGTGTAAATGTAAATTTAAAAGGAATAAAGCAAGATTGGAATAAAATTTATTCAGTTATGTAATTTTTGAGTTTATCTACCAAAAAATCAAACAAAAAAATCTTTCCTCTTTATAATATTAATATAGAAAACAAAAAAACACTTACTCTCCGGTGTTTCTCGACGTGTCAAAGTCGTTAGACAAAGTTAGCCATGCTTGGGTTACTGCAGAAAATTATACCAAACCAGTATTTTTGCATTAGTTTGTTCTTATTCGACCGTTACTTTTCAATAAAGCAAGATGATTATTAACAACTCAAAGAGATGAAGGTTCGGTCCCTCAGGGAAGCGAGTTTTGTCCCCTCCTATATTTACTCCTTACGTGTGACCTGCCATGCAATAAAAACTACGTCACACCGACATTTGCTGACGACACAACTACTCTCTCGGTTGGAAATACAGAGTTGGAATCGACCTCGAAATTACAGCACGCTATAAACGAAATACTAGGTGAAAAGTAACCTCCTTGGAAATGAAATTTTTTTTTTTAAAACTGTTTTTTTATTTTATTCAATGTAGTTCCCTTTTAGCTCGATAAACTTATTCCAGCGATTTTCCAACTTTTTGATCCCGTCCGAAAAGTAATATTCCGGAATGTCTGCAAAATACTCCTTCGCGGCGTCGATGATTTCTTCGCGTGAGCTGAATTTTTTATTGATGAGCCATCTTTTGAGGTTTGGGAAGAGATAATAGTCCGACGGAGCCAAATCTGGTGAATACGGTGGATGCGGAAGCAATTGAAGCCCTAAATCATTGATTTTAGCCGTGGTTGCGATGCTCTTGTGTGCCGGCGGATTGTCTTGCAAAAACAAAATTTTTTCGCTTCATGTGAGGCCGTTTTGCAGCTATTTCGTCCTTCAATCGCTCCAATAAAGAACAGTAATACTCGCTGTTGATGTTCTATCCTTTTTCGAGGTAGTCTACGAAGAGTATGCCATGACAATCCCAGAAAACCGACGCCATAACCTTTCCGACCCATCGAGCCTCCTTCGGCCGCTTCGGAGCACTCGTGCCGGCCTCAGTCAATTGCTGGGCACTTATTCTGTTTTCTGGTTTGTAATAGTAGATCCAGGTTTCATCAACAGTTACCAATCGACGCCAAAAGTCCGCCCGATTCCGCATCAGCAAGTCCAAACACTCTTTCGAAGTGCTCTCGCGTTCGTGTTTTTGGTCCGGAGTGAGCTTGGGCGCCACCTAGCGGCAAGATAACTTTTTCATATGCAGAATCTCGCCCAAAATATGGCGTGTGCGCTCAGTACTAATCTTTGTGGCATCTCCTAGCTCGCGCACCTTCACTTTCCGGTCAGCCAACACCATTTCATATATTTTTTTGACATTGTCCTCTGTAACAGCATCGGAGGGCCTGCCGCTGCGGACTTCATCGGTAGTAGAGTTGCGGCCACCACGAAACTCTCGAAACCAATATTTATCCAACTTTTCTTTTGTTTCCTTCGCCGTTTTGCCTCTCAAAAAATAATGTTTTATGAGAGAACGAAAATCGTTTTTGTCCATACTCAACATGATGGGAAACACGTCAACAACAATCAGCTGTCAAAACAAAACTAAGGGCAGTATTGCACTGAAATTTGACATGTCTGCCTAAATATGAACGGATTACAAGGCACCATGACCTTTTTTGCAGTAGCAGCGCATTCTGGCGGTCAAGGATGTTACTTTTCACCCCACCTAGTATATGAATGGACGATTAGGTGGCATATTAAACTAAATGAAACAAAGTCTGTGCATATTAACTTCACGTACAATACAGTGCGATATCTTCCATTTTATACAGACGGTCAGACAAACATACGGAAATGGCTAGATCAACTTGTCTCGTCGCGCTGATCAAGAATATATATACTTTATGGGACCTCCGACGTCTTCTTCTGTGTGTTACAAACTTTATGACAAACTTATAATACTATTCACTCCGTGAAGAGTATAAAAATATACAAAAATACTAACTTAAGCACTATGAGTGTCTCACCCATATCCACCAACCTTATAAATTCCAAGACCCTCGGACAACTAGCTGGGGCATGAAGAGTATTACAACTTCGGCATAACCAAAGTTAGTCTATTTTATATTTTTTAGATTACAAATAAACAGTAAATAAATAAAAAATATTAAAAAAAAAAATATAGTAATATTTGGCATGCTGACGCAGCTTGATTACATCAATTTAATTTACAAAGATAGCTTTGTAAGCCCCTATCCAAAGTTTTGTACCACATGAACTTTATCTCTGAGGGTCCAGCAATGAATGATTTACCTTGAATCAGTATAATTAAAATTCAATGAGTAAAAATTCAATACGAATAGCTTCTAAAATGTTCTAATGAGATATACTATACAACAAAAAAAAAAGTGGTTTTTGATTTTGGTTTGGTCATTAAATGGACACAAGTTTTTTCAATGAATTTCTCTTTATTTGATAAATTGATTCTTCCGATTAAGTATGAAAAATGATTTCTTTCAAATGTTGGCCGCGGCTGGCTCAGCAGTACGCCATTCTGGAACACCAATTTTCAAGAAATTTCGGCAAGTTCGGCCCGATTGTTCTGTTTCAAGTGATCAATTCTTTGGGGATTGTCGGCATAAACTTTATCTTTCAATGCGCCCCACAGAAAAAAGTCCATCGGCGTCAAATCGCAGGTGCGAGCAGGCCAATGGACTTTGCTAAAAATATAATTTCCTCCAAATTTAGTACACAATTTTTGTGGCCATCCACATTCAAAATAAGTTTTCAGTATTTTAAAGCGTTGCTGCAAAGAGAAGCGATCCATATATGGATGGTTAAAACTAAACTACTGTCAACAATTTATTGCGCTCAAATTGACAGCGTGACAACAGGGAGTTCAAAATCGGACCAATAAATGGCCCACCTTATATGTATATTAAAAGAAACAGTTTTACAATGTTCAAGAAAATTAATTTAACTGGCCTTAACAGTAATATTTGTTTAATTCTAAAATTAAAAAAATTTCTCATTGAAGGCTTCACTCAACTTTTCGTCACGACTTAAAAATTTATGCCTCAGATGAGGGCCGGGTACAAATGACAGCGGCAGCATTTGCTAAAGGATTACTCGCTTTAGAGGGTGAATTGACACCAATTTTAGTGCAAATGGTAAAGAGCGCAAATACAAATGGCTTACTTGATAATGATTGTGACTCAAGCAAATATCAAAATATGTAAGTTTACAAAGCTTTTATACAAACATAATTATTCATTTTATATGTAGGGCTAAAAGTCGTTTGCATGATTTGATGCAAATTGATCGTCATTTCACTGCGGAAGACCGTCTAAATGTAAACCCATGCAATAGCATTTCAATTAATCAAGCTTTGGACTTTGTTAAAAATCCAGTTGAATGTTGCCATCATGTCCACATGCTTATTAAGGAATTATTGCACATAATAAGTATTAAAAAGGATGATCCAAAGACTAAAGATGCTATACTCTATCATGGAGAGACTTGGGATCTGATGCGGTGTCGTTGGGAAAAAATTGAAAAAGATTTTAGTACAAAATTAAAGTTGTTTGATATCTCAAAGATACCGGATATTTTTGACTGCATCAAATATGATTTACAACATAATCAGCATACATTACAATACGATCAGGCCGAAGAACTATACATGTATGCTAAGAACTTGGCAGATATTGTTATACCACAGGAATATGGCCTTACTATGCAAGAGAAATTGACCATTGGTCAGGGTATTTGTACGCCTTTATTAAAAAAAATTAAAAGTGATTTGCAGCGTAATATTGAAGAGGTTGAAGATGAGTCGGTGAACCGATTAAATCCGCATTATTCACACGGTGTGGCCAGTCCAGGTCGGCATGTTCGAACGCGTTTGTATTTTACAAGCGAATCACATGTACACTCATTGTTGACGGTTTTGCGTTACGGAGGCTTGCTTAATGTACTTACGGATGAACAGTGGCGTCGTGCTATGGACTATATTTCTATGGTTTCTGAGCTGAATTATATGTCACAAATAGTTATAATGCTTTATGAGGATCCAACGAAAGATCCTAGTTCAGAAGAACGTTTCCATGTTGAGTTGCACTTCAGCCCGGGTGTGAATTGTTGTGTACAAAAGAATTTACCGCCAGGTCCTGGTTTTCGACCACATTCGCGTAATGATAATACAACGAAGAGTACGGTATGAACTGCATATTTATACTCTTCACGCAGTGAATAGTATTAGAAGTTTGTCAAGAAGTTTGTAACACACAGAAGGAGACATCGGAGATTCCATAAAGTATATATATTCTTGATCAGTAAGACGAGACGAGTTGATCTAGCCATGTCTGTCTCTCCGTCTGTATGTATGTAAACTAGTCCCTCAGTATATTTGTCGGAATCAGCCGAATCGGACAACTAGAAGAGGTAACCCCATACAAACCTGGATCCAAATGAAAGTTCTTATTAGAAAACCTTTGTTTTGTTTTTTGTACTATCGACCATATCCACCAACCTTATAAATTTTAAGACCCTCGGACTACTAGCAGGGGCGTGAAGAGTATTACAACTTCGGCATAGCCAAAGTTAGTCTTTTTTTATATTTTTTCTATTTGAATACAGATTAGCATAGATGATTTTAATAATCCACCACGAATTGATGAGGAAATGGATGTCGATGAAATTCCCATTCGTGGAACACGTACTGTTGAAGTAAATCTTATTCGAACAAATTTAATTTATATCAGTTACAATAATTATTTATGTACTACACAATTCTCTTTCAAGTCGATTCGTTCAACATATAATATGTCTGCAACGGACTCCTTGACATTCAGCAAAATCGATCTGCGGCCACGTCATACTAAATCGAAACCAATACCTATTGGTGCACATCACACTGTTTCTGGGCATGAAGCTATGGACTTGGCGAAACGTTTAAATAAGGAACTTGCTCAGCAGCAGTCTTCGCTTGAAATCCACAATATACGCCCACTCAGTCCAGATGGTGAACCGCGTTCGCGCAGTTTCGAACAAAGACCTACAACATCAAAACAAAAGGGTAAGTTGCTTTAAAATAATTAATTTGAACATTAAAATACGCTATTTGTGAAGTATTAACATTGTTATAACGTTTTATAATTATAAGTTCTTTAAATAACACTAATTACTTAAATTCAATTTTTGCTTCGTTATTGTTTTTAAACCAGTAGCATATATTAATATACTTCGCACAAGTGTATATTTACTTATTAGCACTGTAGATGTTTTTAGCGTATAGCATCGCACATCAGAGACCCCAAAATGCATAAATTGACGTGATATTTATCCTTCCGTCTATTTTTATAAGGTTAAATTTCAGTATATTTTTGTATGATTTTCCTTAAATCGTAAAAATATTAACTTCATAATGATCGAATGGATCGAAAATAAATAAAAACGCGTTACTCCCAAATTAATGCATTAAACCGATCTCGGTTGAAAACTATCTATCTTCTATCTATCAAATATATCCTCATGAATGAACTCAAATAGCTGAGAGAGCACTCAGTAGTAACCAAAACCGTAAGAATTGAATGGATACTAGCGGCGCACAGTACAGCGGGAAAGACTATTTTGTTTTTCAAAGAACTTGCAATTGACAAATGATCAGAATTCTGAGAGTTCTGAACAGTTGTTTTTTTGTTTTGGTCTTACATGCAAAAGAAAAGTTTGTTTTGGTTTTACATGCAAAAAAAAAGTTTGTACAAATTCAAGAAATTAAAAAATTTACAATTTCAAATGTACTTAAAATTGTTTTGTGCAATGATCAGATGTTTAATGTTGGCGCGCAACAAAAAAAGGGGATTACAGTGGAGAATGAACAAAAAAAGGCGGAAATGACCAAAAACTAGGCAGAATTGCCGCAGAGTGATAAGTTCTGGCTGAGTTTAAGCAGAACTAATGCAGAGCTCAGATTTCTCCATACTACAACAACAACAAATTTCGATCATTTTCCCTGTTGATGTTGTTGTCATCAGAACTGAGTGTTCTGCTTGAGTTCTCCAAAACTGTAATTTTTACTCACTGTTGACTTAAATTGTTGGTTGAATGCTTGCAGAAATCATAAAATCTGCATTGAAACCAAAACAACTCAGTTTTAGTTGTATGTACTACACAAGTTTTTGAATATCACTCATTACTACACTGAGTGTCAGTAAGTTTGAGTTCATTCATGCCACATTGTTTGTCGGCTATGAACTCCAAAACTATTGAACCGATCTTGATGAAATTTCCGATTTCTACAGCTTCGTGTCATTTACTTATTGTCATATAGTGTATTTAATGTGATAATCCTTACATATTATAAAACAAAGTCCCCCCAACCGCGTCTGTCTGTCTGAACGCGATTATCTCAAAAACTACTGAACAGATTTTCATACGGTTTGCCATAATGGACGGAGTGATTCGAGAGGAAGCTTTAGATGTATGTTTCAATTGTCTGAAATATTGACGATAATTGTTGAAAATGTCGGAAAAAATCAAGCCGACTTGGAGATTTTTATAAATTTTTTTTATTTGGTGCAAAATATACTGAACCGATTTTCATATTTTTTTTTTAAACAACAAATGAATACTACTGAAAGGAGTTGCATTTCTTTTTTTCATTTTTTAAAGGTAAATATATTTTTTTTAGGATTTTTTTAAAAAAAATTCCAAAGCCAAGCACAGAAACGGTTGTACGTTTCATGCTGTGCTTCTTCTTGAATTTTGTGTTGTGTTTCTTATTGTTGTATTTTTTCCTCTCTAAGAACATACAAGAGTATTGTGCTCTTCGTTCTCTTCATTCTATATATGATGTTCTTTGAAGCAACAACAAAAAATGATCACTGACGAAAATCGCAGAAGCAGCGAAAAAAATGTTCTGCTATCCGTGCTAAGCCGGGTATATACTATAAATTGTGTGTGGCAGAGGCAGTTGAGAGCAAGGTATAACACATACCTTGTTTATATGACGCTCAAATCGATTCTGCGAGAGTCGATATAACGAAAACATTATGTATAAATACTTTTTCGATCTGACAAAAACTGCATATAAGAATCGATTTCAGTTTTGTAAATCGATTTCCAATGTCATGTAAACACTCAAATCGATATGAAATTCAGAATATTGTTTCATAAGAGTTGCCATGTGGTAGAACTATTTTGCTTTATTTTATCTTTTTTTTAATAATTTGTGATTTATATACTGAAAAATCATTGTAGAACGTTATTAAAAATCAGGATAAGTATTTTACATTTATATATTATTTTATTCAATGTGATTTTAAAAAATAACTTATTCTGTTGAGAAAATCACATTATATTTTATGCATATGGTAACTCTACAATATGACATAATACAAACAAGCCAGAATCGATTTAGTCAAACCGATGTCGACTGCCTCATGTAAACATAAGCGCAAAAATCGATATTCGTTAATTCGATTCTCCGAGAATCGACTTGAGCGTCATATAAACAAGGTAACACTCAGCGAAGCGGGCCGGTCCTACTAGTAGAATATAAGATTTTATTTATTGTGTTTAAAAGTAACCTGTCTACATTCGCGTCTTACCTCAGTGTTAGTCAATCTAAGGATGATATGCTGCAGTATGCACACGATACGACATATTGCTGTCAGAGGGCGCATCAGTTGCCACCACATTTCTACAATAAATCAATTAGGTAAATTAATACATTAAATTATTATTAAAAGGTTTTTTGTCTTTATGAGTGAAAATTATTTTTACTGCATTCAATAGTTTAGTATAATATTAATTCAACACCACTCGTTGCTGTGGCTGAGTTATATATATTGTATGTAAGAACAGTGTGATCAGAGTACCGTGAAAGGTATACTTATGTGGCTGGATCGGCGACTGTGAACGAAGATGTGAGCAAAGGAGGCGTATCAAGTCAGTCGCAAGCAGAAGTTTAACTCTAGCGGTTGCGAAGAGCGCAGTTGTATGAAACGAAACTTTTTATCATCGGTGTTATTTTAACACTAATAAATGAATATCTTAGAATTACCTTAAGTCTTTTACATTTGTGGACTCTAGGCGGTTCCCAACGCGTAAATTGATATAAGTAGAGTGAAATTACTACCGATGAAGAAAGAGAACAAAAAATAAGAACCACAAAAAGGCAGAAACTACGTAAAAATTAAATGATGTTGACTCACACACCGAAGGCTGTGCAAGAGAATAAAAAGCTCTCAAAAAGTGCAAAGAAGCGGAAGAGCGCACAAAACGATGGGTACCATCAGAAGAAGAGAAAGAAGAATTTGGTGAAATGACGTTGTCAGAGGAACATAACACTTCTTAAATGGAGCAAAACACTAACATTGAAGAGAGAATTCAGCAGTTGATACAACTATTGTCGCTCAAAACAGAAGTGGATGAGCGAAGAGAAAAAGAAAAAGAGAGTGCAATAAAAATTTCAGCAGAAAATTTTGAAAGAGTAGTATGCGGCTTCGATGGATATTCAGTGCCTATTGAAAAGTGGATTGGATTGTCGAGAAAGACGCAAAACGCATTTGAGCTCACAAACAAAGAAAAGTATGTACAAGCACTAGGAAAATTGCGAGGTGCAGCTCAGTTATTTTTGGAATCGGAAATGGTCAGCGATTACGATTAGCTAAAGCATGCATAGTGTGATGAATTTTAATGCTGTTTTAACAGCAATTAACGGCTCTATTCTTAAAAACATCACAAAATTAGGAAAAAAAAAAGCTCGTTGTAAGCTTTGCTGTTAAAAAGAGCTGTTTTTGTAATAATCTGTAAAGTGTATGTTACCTGTCTGTAAACTTCAGTTTATGCAGGTTTGCCAACTTAGAAGAAAATAAAAATATGTTGGAAATATAAAATAATTTAAAAAAAAAAACATACAAAAATGAAAACAGGTGTTTTTTAGGGGTTCTCCGAGTGATTCTGACTATTTAAATTTTGTTTTTTCTGAATTTTTTTTTTTTCCCCAAGTTGACAAGCCTGATTTTATCTTATATGTATTTGCGAATGTTTGCAGTTGATGGCACAATATTTTTGAAAATCGATAATTTTTCACAAAACTATTGTCCTGCATTGAAAATGCTTTGCTTCATATGGAAAAATGGCTTAACAACGAGCGAATGATAATGTTAGGCGTTAGGTTAGGTTAACGTAGCAGCCCTCCGACGAGAGGCTCACTTAGGCACAAAAACATTATGGCCCATTGTGATACCAGCAAAGTGTTGACACGACACCGCTTATTCCGGTGCGAAGAACCACTTGGATTCTGAAATGAACATAGCTATGTCCTTAATTGGTAGGAGTGATAGTTCGGTTAAGCTGGAGAGGAACATAGAGCGTAAGTGGTTCTGTCTTCTTCTGGCGAGGGATGGACACTGGTACATCAGATGAAGCACCGTCTCCTCGTCTTCTTCTGAGCCGCAGCTACAGCAAAAGTCGTTATGCGGAAGACCAAGTCGTCCAGCATGTTTCCCTATGATGCAATGATCCGTTAGTACGTTTATGGTCTTGCTAATTGAGGTTCTTCCGAGATTGAGCAGATGGCCGGTTCGTTTCCTGTTCATGTAAGACCATGTTTGCCTAGCTATACTGCAAGTACCTTCTTCTACCCAGAGAGCATTAGCTTTAACTTGGTAGAATTTCCTAACAATGTGTTTCACTGTAGCTAGCGGAATTCCAGCAGGAGACGTTACATTTGCACGGGAAGTCCCTTATTTTGCTAATTCATCAGCTTCACAGTTGCCTACAATGTCTCTATGTATCGAGAATTTTGTACTTCCTTGTGAAAAGTATGGTCTCAGTTTTCGAAGGGTTAACTGAGAGACCAAAGTCCCGACACCATTCTGAAACAATGCTGAGAGCCAGATACCGCAATAGCAATGTCGTCGGCATAAGCTATAACTCGGCATCCGGTTCGATCCAATTTTCTTAGCAGGGAGTTAACTGCCAAGTTCCAGATAAGAGGAGAGAGTACGCCACCTTGCGGCGTACCTCTGTGTACGACTCGCGTAACGGTGACATTGGCAATAGAAGCAGTAATGCAACGAGGTTTTAACGTTCGTTCAATAAGAGTGATGATATTTGAGTCCAGGTTTAGGCCGGACAGAGTTGGGACTACCGCGTTAGGACATACGTTGTTAAATGCACCTTCGATATCGAGGAACACGGACAACGTAAATTCCTTATGGGATTGATTTTTCCACTATCTCAATAAGAGAGTGTAACGCAGTTTCCACAGACTTGCCCTTAGTGTAGGCTTGTTGAGAAAATGATAGAAACTTCTGATCGATGGTGGTCCTAATATGGACATCGATAATTCTTTCAATGGTTTTGAGAAGGAAGGAGGAAAGACTAATGGGTCTAAAATGCTTGGGTTTGGTGTGTGACACTTTCCCTGCTTTGGGAATAAAGACTACAGGGGCTACACGCCACATGCTGGGAATGTAAGAGAATTGGAGGCATGCATTATAAATTTGCAGAAGCCACGGTGTGACGATCTTGTAAACCTCTTGAAAGTCTGCTGGTATTATACCGTCAGGACCAGGGGATTTGAAACGGTCGAAGGAATTGATGGCCCACTGAAGGTGAGCATAGGTCACCACAAGGTTAGACTGGCATCGGTTCGTAGGGGGGCATCGATGGGTACATTTGTGAGAGACACACTGCCTGCAAAGTGTGTGTCTAGCAGGACGTTCAAGGTCTCCAACCCGGTATCAGTCCAGTTACCATCAGGTCTCTGGACACTATCCAGGGATCTTGGAGAAGATTTGAGGATCCTGCGGAGTCTACTCGTCTCGGAGACACTCTCTATATTGCCACAGAAAGTTCTCCAGGTAGCTCTTTTGGATTTCCTAATCGAGTACTTGAGTTCCCTTTGCTTATCTTTAAAGGGAGACTAGTCGTTTGAGGCCTTAGCTCTGTTAAAGAGCTTGCGGCATTGTTTGCGGAGTTCTGCTATTTCGGCATTCCGCCACCTGGGTTTGTTCTTACCTCTGGGTGTGTGAGCCACGCAGGAAGTTTCCGCTGCTACCTTGAAGGCATTTGAGAGCTGTACGACCGCTCTATCAATCCGGCGCAATCCGTTATGGATGTAAGGCGTTAACAGTATCATTTTTTTTGTGATATCTTTGAGAATAGGTTGGTAAAAGAGAGAAGGGAGCAAAAGGGTGAGACATTCCATGAATCCATCCTTAATATTAGAAAACACGCAGTGAACTTGAAAAGTTGAATAGGTAGCTGTGTTGTGCTACATAGTTGACGGATTAAATATCAAAACCGAGTATAAACAAAATTTATATCGCTGCTTCCAGTGCAACAAAAAGGGCGCGAGATTGTGTGTACTTCAAGCTGCAATCGTATTAAAATAATTTTTGTCAACAGCGCACTATAGTTTTCTTTTTTGCAAATTTTTGGCATAAATTCTATATATTGAGGTATTTACCCCAAATTTGGTTGATACGTATATTTTCGGCCAGTATTTTATATAGCTGCCATATAACCGATCTGGCCGACTTGCACCATCTTTGTTGTGTTTGACGCTATCAAGCAAAACAATGTTTTGTTACTTTCTTCTATGCATTATATTTATTAAAGTTTAAAAAAATAACTTATGAAATTATTACATTTTATAATTAATTTTTGTTACATTGGTAGTTTATGTTTTGGATTATTACTCCTTCGTGCTGAAAATTAAAAAAAATATTAGATAATTTTGGAATCAGTTCGGCTGTGCTACTTACCGCACAGATGTACTTAATTGGCATATAATTCATCTAGTTGAAGTTCATCGTGTCCGTCATCCTCATTATTTGACGAGTCCTGAGGGGGATCACTATCATCATTTCTAACACTGATTTGTATAGGTAGTGATTGCAACAGAGCGACAACTTCATCTGGTAATCTTTGTCTTATTTCGCCGTTCCCTCTTCAGTCGTGGTCCTGCATTGTCGTAAGACATATGAGACGCCCCACTCGATTCATTAAAGGCGTTATGCAATCTTTAGTATCCACTGTAAATATTGTATCATATTCGACGAAAGCCATTTCGAATGCTTTGCCTTAAATACATTTATGTTCCGAGCACATTTCGGGAATTTTTTTTTTAAATATAACTCAAAGCTTTTGATTTTTTATTTATTTCATTTCTTTTCTCATTGCTTATATGATGTTCATTTAGTTGATCAAAAATCCAGTTTGATATTGCACTAGTTTTTCGATTTTTGTCATGCCAAATATTAAGCAGCGTTGCATGGCAGAACTCAAACTTAGCTGTAAATTAAAAAATATCCAGAGAATATGCAAAAACTTGCAAAACGTATTTACAACACGATTAAATACACACTTTTGGCTGTAATTACACATTATTACATTTTGGAAAAATTTGACAGAAAGTTAGTTTTCACTCCACAATAGACGGGTACGTTGGTTAGGTTTATTCTATTTTAGGACATAACAAAACAGTACACGGAAATAACATTTAACAAGTAAAAAAAATTATTGTTCTGTTTTTACATTTAACATACCTTGGTTATTAATTTCCATAATTAATATTCACTTTTTAATGGCACATTGTAAATTTGCATAAGCACAAAGTTTAAAAAAAATTTTCAACTACACAAGCAGCTGGCCGAACATCTGACTTTGAAAGTCTGCTAAAATTTAAAGGTTGCCATATTTGTATTTTAAGATTATTTAATATTATAAAAATCAAGTTTTGTTTTAAAAATTTTTTCGACTTTATGCCAAAAATTTTCACCAAAAAAACCATAGTGCAGCATCACAAAGAACGCGTCGTCAAAAAGTTGAAAAACCCTAAACTGTGCAGGAATGTATCTTTGCTACGTGGTTTGGGTAACATGATAACAAAGCCGGTGGGAAGTTTTGTAGCTCGAGTAACACGTCATACACAACAAAAATTTGTAGTAGTTCCTGACAATAAATTGGATCACTACGCGTTACTGGGATACGATTTTTTAAGCAAGTTCCGTTTTACCGCCGATAAGCAAGGGTTTTATTTTGCAAGTATAGAAGAAGAGAATCAACTGAGGTACTACATAATGAGGTATATAATGTGGTAGAAACAGCCAACAGCTTTACAGCGACACCGCAATACCTAAAAAGCATAGAAAACCTAATACAAAATTATTGTCAGCCGTTTCAGAGTATAATATTTCGTTTTGTTGTTTAAAAGTCAGCGACGGTTTTTTTCTCAACGAGAAAAACCTATCGCTGCATATTAATAGTTTCAAAAAACATTTCAAGCAATCTCTTACCAAAGGACGAAACGAAATAAAAATCACAAGCGAAAAGGTTTCTTTTTATTGCTGTGTGACGCGAGTTGAGTGAGTTGATGAGTGGTAGAGAGAGAGAGAATGGGGGATGGGGGTACAAAACAATGCATGAAGCAAAGAATAGTCGAATAGCGCCCAAGCAAACGCACACACAAACGAATACATACATACATGGCATTGGGAATCAGTCAGTGGAAGACAAGTATGGAAAAAATGAAAATCATGATTTTTTTTTTTGCTATGACGAAAGAAAAAATTATGAGTGAGTAAGCCGTTTGCAATCTTTACGCATTTTCTCTTTAAACTAGGGATTGAAATTGCTTGACTATTTTCAATGTATTTTTTATTGCTTTACAGCGACTTCGTAAAATAACGAAGCAGAAGCGAAAAGCAAAGGCAAAAATAGATAAGAAATTACTTGCTTGAACGCAGCCAGTCTTTCGTTTTCGTCAGCAGCAGCGACATTTCTCAAAAGTAAGGCGCCGCTACGACCAAGCAAGTAATTTCTTATCTCATTGCATTTTGCTTTTTACTGTTTATTTTACGAAGCAAGCCAGCAGCAATATTCATATCTACTAGCAGCAGAGTTTGGCTGTTTGGTTGTGCGTGTGCTTGCTTGCTGTTTGTTTACTATTTCTGCTGTTTCGTTTAACTATTTCTGCTGTTTCGTTTGACTATTTCTGCTTTTTCGTTTGACTATTTCTCCCTTATTCAATGTGTCTGCAAACTGATTTTTTTAAGACAAGATGAAAGTGTTGACTGTTATTTACGACCTCTGCTTGTTTCTGTAACAAATCAAGTCAGTCATATAAATTCCGAGTAAAATGATCGAGTGCACTCGAGGATTCCTATTGTACGATGGATGTCGTGTGTGATCTGGCTTTGTCCTGATAAAACATAAGGCCTTTCCTATTGGCCAATTCTGGTCGCTTTCGGGCAATCGCTACCTTCAAACGATGGATTTGTTTACAGTAGTGGTCCGAGTTCAGTGTTGGCTGACCATACGAAAAAAGCTCATGGTAGATGATTCCCTTCCAATTCCACCAAATGCACAGCAAAACTTTCCAGGCCGTTAGTCATGGCTTGGGCACCGTTTCATCTGCCTCAATTCGATTTGACCAGGATCGTTTTCGCTTGATGTTGTCGTATGTGTTCCATTTCTCATCACCAGTCATCATCCTTTTAAGAAATGGATCGATTTCAATCTATTTGGTCAAAGATTTGCAATTGGAAATTCAATGTTCTTGCAATAATTTATGTGGCACCCACACATCGAGCTTTTTTTTAAATCCAGCTTTTCGTGGTTTAAAACTGTTTCATGGTTAATGTTAAACCCTTGGGCGATGCTGCGTCTGCTGACATGCCGTTCTGCTTCAGTCATTTGCACGATTTTATCGCAATTTTCGACAACGGGTCTACTTGCGTGACGTGCATCTTCCACTTCGAATTTTCTAGAACGGAACCGTCGAAATTGCGTATAATTGGCTGAAACAGTATTGGAACCATAAACATCGTTCATAATTTTAGCCGCTTTGCTTGAATTTTTTATAAAAAAAAAAAAAAAAATTTAAAATATATCGAAACTTTTTCTTATCGCCTTCCATGTTCAACACGTTTTTTCTCACAAATAAATCAATCAATTATGAATTTCCGCAGATATATTTTTAGGGGAGAATCCTGAATTTCATATAAAGCCAAGCGTGAATTAATGTGATCATTACTTTACGAGTTTTCTACACGTATATCTATATTCTATTCTATATTTATCTATAGCTATACATCTATACCAGAGAACTGCATCGAGTAAAAATTTTTCAAGTGCACTCGATCATTTAATCGATCCAAAAATTCCGGCATCAAATGAGTACCAATTAGATCTTTTATTATGTAAAACACCTACAAATCCATCCTTTAAGCATTTGCAAATCAACTCAATTTAGAATTCATCATCATCATTTGGCGCTACAGCTCTTTGTGAGCTTTGGCCTGATGAACAATATGCCTCCATGTTACTCGATCTTTTGCCGCCCTTTTCCAGTATTCCAGTTGTAGTTTCTTTAGGTCTTCGTTTAGTTCGTCCATCCATCTTGATCTTGGTCTTCCCCTTGCTTTATCGGTGAATGATTAGAATTTTTCTTTGCGCTCTTGATTTGTCCATTCTTGTTACATGGCCTAGCCACCTTATGCGTTACGCTTTGATAAATCGCATCACGTTTTCACATTGGATTAGATGGTCAAGTTCGTCGTTCCATCTTATTCTCCATTCATCGGGCCCAGTTTTAACTGCGCCGAAGATTTTTCGGAGAATTTTTCTTTCGAAAGTCAGCAATTTTGTTTTGTCTTTTTCGCTCACAGTCCAAGTTTCAGCTCCATAGCACAAGACTGGTCGCACCAGTTTTATAAGTGATGCGAGAGATCTACTGGCTGCTTGTATTCTTTCGTCAATTGTTGTCATGGAGTTGTCTGCTGTCAGTTTTTTAGCCAAGATAAGTGAATGTGCTTACTACTTCAAATTCATATTTTCCAAGCTTGATTGTTTTTAATGTTTGTCTGTTTTTCGCTCTGGCCATGAGCATATATTTAGTCTTTTCTTCGTTGATTTTTAGTCCAATTTTTCCTGCTGCCGTTTCAATATCGGAGAATGTGGTTAAAAGCGCGTTTTAATTTCTACTTACTATTGCAATGTCGTCAGCGTATGCATATATTTTCATGGTTCTGTTTATTATATGTCCAGTCCGTTTGGCGTCTCACACTTTATCTATTGCGAAGCACAGCAATAAATTAAAAATTGTTGAAGAAAGTGTATCGCCCTGACGATATGGAAAATGCTTCTGATTTTATGTTTTGCATCAATTTTTGATATGGTGTTACGCAAGGTCATCATTATTAATCTTGTTAATTTTTCTGGGATTTTACAGATTTTAAATGCTGCAGGAATAGTCAATCTGTTTATAGTATCGAATGCTTGTTTGAAATCAATGAATAAGAAATGTACGTCGATGTTGTGTTCGTAACATTTTTCCATTGATTGCTTGATTGAGAAGATTTGGTCTGTCGTCGATCTTCCTGGCCGAAAACCGCATTGATATTCCGGTAGTATTTTTTCAGCGTATTGTGTGAGTCTGTTGTTGAGGACTCGTGATAGAATTTTGTACGTTGTGTTGAGAAGTGAGATACAGCGGTAGTTTTTACAGATGGTTTTTTCTCCTTTTTTATGGATTGGTATTATAAGCGCTGTATTCCAATCGTTGGGCAAGGTTTCTTGCACCCATATTAGCATTATCAGATGGTGCATTCTTTCAACAAATTATTCGCTAACATTTTTTAATAGTTCAGCTGTTATGTTGCCTTCTATTGGTGACTTGTTGTTTTCATATGATTTAGCGCGTCTTGAATTTCATCCATCGCCGGTGGTTGTATATCATGCGAATATTCAGCGAGATTGTGATCCTCTGCCGGTGGTTCGGTTTCTTCGATATTTCTTTCTATATTCCCGGCATTTAACAATTCGCTAAAATGTTCAGCCCATCGTTCCACAATCTTTTGTTGATCGGTGAGTACTTCACCGTTTTTGGATTTGCAGATATTTGTACGAAGTTGAAATCCGTGTTTTTCGGTTTTGATTTGGCTGTTCTTGTTTTATTGGAGTTGAAGTCCTCGCAGATACTTTCTAAGTTCTTCTTCATGGATTCTCTTTTCTTTTTCTGACACATTTTCGTAGCAGTTCTTCTTTTCTCGATATAAATTTCTTTCGCTGCTCTAGTTTTCTTTTCCAACCAGCATTTTCTTGCTTGGTTTTTAACTGCTATTGCCTTTCTGCAGTCATCATCGAACCATTCGGAGTTTTTCCTTCCTTACTTCTCTGTATTTGATGCTGCAGTTGTAATCGCTTGTTTTAGAATTGTCCATTCCTCTTCTATGCTTTCTGAGATTTCAGTGTTGGAGATTTTTTCGTCAATTTTATTTATATATGGAAGTCTCTTTTTACTATCTTGTCGTCCATTCTGTCTGTGTTCCATTTGTTCCTTTTCATTCTTTTGACTTTGACAATGTTAGACAGCTTTTGTCGCATTTTCAATTTAGAATTGAATTATAAAAAATCAGCCAAGTGTGAGTCGGACTCGCACGCGGAGGGTTCCGTACCAACGCACAAGATTTAACAGAATGTATGCAAATTTGTAACCTCTGCCTGAAGTTATGTAAAATTAATTTGTTTTTGTTTTTGTCGCAAAAGTAAAATATTCAACAGCCTAAAAGTATACTACAAAAAAAAAATATTAACCAAAATATTAAACAAAAGATTAAATAACAAAGCTTCTAAAACTGTGCGCAGTGTATATTGAAGCACACGTTTCTTGTACGGGGAACCCCTCTTTACTTTATTTTATTTTTCTGTGTCAACCAAGTCAGAATAGCTTATGTCGAAAATCGTTGTTTTGAGATATTGCCCATTTTGTATGAAATGAGTTCTGTTTCGTTTTTTTTCCAATGTTTTTAATCTCAGATATACTGAATCAATTCCTTAAAGGAAATAAAGAGATATTTTAAAAATATGTCATTAAGGAACCTGTATATTTAACGTTTTGTACTTAAGATTTTCTTCTAAAACTAATTTTGTGTATAAGAGCTTCTTAAGTCAACTTAAGTGCTTTTGTTGAAACGAAAGAATTGTACTTGGCATTCGTAATTAAATATAAGTTGTTATGGTAAAATTGAAATGGAGGAAACACTGTGTGTAAGAGGTTTGGAAGTTTTTCTTAATGTAATACTGCTTATACCCCTTTTCTTAAGGTTTATCATTTTAAAAGTTTCTTCTTCTGTTAATGAGTTTTTAAACATAATTGTTCCATACTCCTTGGTACATCTCAGCCATTTAATGTTCTGCCAATTATATTTTTGACCATTGTCGTCCACTTTTCGCCACAAAAATAACTCTTTAGCAGCTTTGCCGAAATTCAAGAATTTTAGTGTTTCCATTTCACTAACAACATATGTTTTTTTCACACCAATTCTTCTTATAAATTGATACCAATCTCGAGGATGATGGATTTTTATCCTTGTAGTATTATTTTTTTTTTCTATTAAAGCGTGATCACTATCGCACTCCATATGAGTGTGACCAGCCACCAAGAACTTGGGATCTATTATGTTAACATTATTTTCCAATTGCATAAAAATTGCAAACATAGTTGCGACAATGGAGTTTTTGTTTTAACCTGGGCAACAATGACTGTATAAAATAACATGTTGGACAATGGAATCTAATGTTTGTAGGTGACGGAAAACACACGATGCTATTTCGTTTGCTCCTCGCTTTGCTAAAGCTTCATGCAACATGAAGCATATTTGCTGATTACAGTCGCAGTCATGAATATTCAAATTAAATGTCCATAATGGTCTTTTGTAAAATGACAATGAAGTTCGCAAAAGGGGTGTAGGGAGAAACTGCTGCAGATCGAAACAACATACTTTCATTATCATTCGTTAAAGATTTTTCTGTCTCTAATCGCTTGGAATCATATACTCTTTCTACCTGGTTATGATGCTCACTTTGCTCAAGTTTTAATAATTCCTTGTCTTTAGCGGCTTCTATTTTTGCTTTTAGCAGATCGCATTTATGGCAAGTGTCAAGCTTTGGTTTCTTAAATTTCAAATTTAGTGTGTGGAAAACCTTTGTAAATTTTGATAGCGATAGACAGTGACCATATTTATCGCAATAAAGTCGATGTAGTTCAGTTACAGATAAATCGCTCGATAAGTAACGCTTTGATGTGTTTCGACGAGTATAATGAGACTCATATGAAGGAAAACTATTAATAAAATTTATCACTTAATGTTCTTTAACTGAACACAGTTTTCGTGAATTATTGTGTTTTCCGCATATCTCCGTTGTTGTAGCAACCATTACCTTCTAATTTTTTCTTCACTAATGTCTTTATGAATTGTTCAGTTTCACATTACCTGAAACATTTTTGGCAGACTGCTCTTCGGTCCCATTCACTTCCAAACAATATTTATAAGTAAAGTTCCTTCTTCTAGGATCAGTTTCACTTTTCATTTTTCGAACTGTCTTTATGTTCTCTATTGCAACCAAGCCGGCAGCGAATGCTTGGCGCAGGTGATATGAACCCAGTTTCCAGTACTGCTCGTGTATTAGTTGCTGCTCCTGTAAGGTAATTTCGTCTCGACAGTTTTTCCTACACGGCTCCAAACTGCGGACTGTGCGATAAGGAATAATTTTCCCACCCGTAGACATATAACTTTTACCTTCATTTCGCAGTTTCTTGTGCAACTGCTTTTCATTATTGGGGGCTATCAAATTTGAAACTACCGGCAAATTATTTTCCTGAAGCTATGACTTTCGTTATAATACAGCCACAATTTAGAATTATTATTATACAATACTTACAACTTTTACATTAACATATTCTCCTTCCTGATTTTCACAACAAATTGTTGTTAAAGTTGTAAAATTTAAGTCTGGATCATTGCGTGAATCATCACTTCCAAAATCAATACTTATTTCTTCTTCTATTTCCATATTTTTATGTATGTATAATATTAAAAACGCGATCAGTCTTGCACAACAATTCGTCAACAACTGAATAGCCAAACAACTAAGTGCGACCAAATTTAATCTTTGCTTAAAACAAACGGAACTTATGTGTACATAAGATCCCGTTATGTTCTCTCGTAGTTTTGAGCAATCATCCTAAGTAGAGATAAGAAACAAAAAATGTTTCAATGCACATAAGTTAATTTCTGCAAAAGAACTTATGTGTATTTAAGAAGACAACATCGTTGAATTCCTATTTGACATAAAAGCTTATTTACACATAAGTTCTTATTTTATATGCAGTTCACTTTGATTTTATTGAACTATTTTTAACCTAAATCGACTTAAGCTTTTTAGTTAAAATATTTATGATACGGTGAAAGATGTTACCAAAACCTATCTCCACTTAAGATATTTTGACGTATGCATTACTGTTTGAAAAAACTTAAGTTTTAAAGTAAAACGATATAACTATGATCCTATACCATATATATAGAAATTTTTTTTAGCCAAAATATGTGTTCTGAAGCGGTGAATAATAATGACATTCTAACTCAATTCACTCATTTTTCGACATAAGCTACTCTGACTTGTTGACATAGTTTTAATATTTGTCACTCTACACACAATTGAATGTAAAAGATGTGACATATAGTAATGTAAAATCTTCTAAAATGGAAAAAATCGATTACATACTCGTAGACTAAAAAAAAAAAGGAAAAAATATCAAACTCATTAGAAGCTCTTGTAGTAAATCTAGAGGCCACTCCAAATACTAATTCCATTAAAAATTTTAAATCCTGGACAAAACTATTCAGATGTCTTCTTCAGCAATTTAATATAAATACATATTACATTCTTGTGGAGTTAAGAATTGGAATATTTTGATGCTTTTCAATTATCTTATTTATTTTTTGCTTTTCTTTAGTTTCTCACATGTTTTATTGATCTTCCTTTTTCTCGATCTGTTTACCCAAAACACATACGTTTAACCCGGCGACATGGGAGATGGGTCAAAATGTCACGGCAGTTTTTGAAATATTTGTAGTTTTATAACTACGTGTGCGACGTTGCTGCTTTTCTCAGTAGCTGGAGCTATTGGGCTACTCTAAATGTTTCTAATTTAAAATCAGCCGGCCGGTGCCCGCGCGCTGCGAATTACACGTGCTAAAAGTTGAAAATTCTAAATATGACCCATCCCTGTAATCAATGTAGATATTTTACATTATTATGTGTAATTTTCTTACTTATTTTAGTATTTTTATGTATTGTATTTTGTTATCTGTTACTACTAGTTCGAATCTCTGGAGTATCTCAATGTTAGAGTGCGAAGCAGAGCCCCACAAGTGTATTCCATATGTCCATACAGACTTCAGAACTGTCTTGTAGAGTAAGAGTTTGTTGCGCAGAGACAGTTTTGAACTGTGCTTAAGAATCCAGTACATTTTTTTTATCTCCCAAGATTTGTGCTTTTTTTTATAATTTTTGGTGATTTCTTTGTTAAGGTCAAGGGAATATTCATCTATCTAATACAGCATAGGGTTCTGAGAAAAGATCAAAGCAGTTTTTGGTAGTTACTAAGTTGAAGGCGATTCCTAGAGAGATAGCGAAATCCAGAACATCAGGTACTTTTTGTACGTCAGTTGGACAAAATGTTGGCTGGCCTGAAGAGTGAGTTTCAAGGTTCATTCCCTCTATACAACGAAGAAGGGCAGTTCCTTCGGGTTGTTGATTCTGGAGCCCCACCAAATGATCTTGGCGTTAAAGTCTCCACCCACTATGAAATATGGATTGAGAAATCGAGTTTCCTGTAGGTATGTATATAGCAGTTATTGTTATACTATCAATTGGAGTGTACACAGAGATCACAACAGCCTGAATCCGGGAGTAAACATCTGGAGCGAACTCATTGTGTTGAATGCTCGTTTTAATGAGAATAGCTGCACCGCCTCGAGCTCTTCCACTAGGATGATTTGTCAATATGAGGTTGTAACCTCTGATGTTAAAATATGACACATTATTACAACGAATTTCCGCTATTAGCATTCCAAATAGCCATTTTCACCATTAATGATGAAAACAAAGAATTAACGATTTCTTCGATTTTTGATATTATCTGAGAGGAAAATTGGGTCATGATTTGTTGTAACAAAGTGGTCAAAGACCCGTCTATGAGATCACTGATGTTTCCTGGAGTTGCTGATTTCTGAAATTCTGGCTTGTGATTTGTAGAACCTTTTGTCGCTTGATCATAGGATTGGCTACTCATTGATGGTTGTGTTTGTGGAGTAGTAGGTGTATGGCCTTAATGTGTGAAAGGCTTCGTAATCGTAATTTTTCCCATATCCCGCCTTTGAATAGCAGCGCTGTGACTCTACAACATTTATATGATGCAGTGTGGTCTTCGAACAATGGACTCATTTTGTAGGTGCATCACGCGACTAAATACAATCTGCAGATTTGTGGTTAGACCCGCATTTGACTCATCTGAATGCGTTGTTGCGTATGACCGAACTCTTGACAACGATGACACTACAACAGGTCATCGAATCAATGTTTTTCCGTAGATTTGTAAATGCACCATGGTATGTCAGAAATACAACCATACATAGAGATCTTCATGTTCCATGGATTAAAGGCGATATTTTGAGATTCACCAGAAAATACGTATCCCGTCTTGAAGCACACCCTAATGATCTCGCCACAGGTCAGCTAGTCACTGGCAACAACACCCGTCGACTCAAGAGGAGTCACCGCCTGGATCTAAATTTCAGGTTTCCTTCCTCCTTTAAAATGTGATTTATTTATTGGTTAAGTAAAATAAATAAAAAATATATTTTGGTCAACATAATGTCATGTTTTTTCTATACATCTATACATATAATAAAATCGTAGACTTTGTACATTTGTTTTATAATTTATAAAATTTAAAATGCGTTTTTTCTAACAAATTTGCTTATTAACCATACTAACATTACATGCACTGCTTTACTACATTTTATCGCTTCTAAAACTTCTTCACACAATTGTTGTCTTTGGTCTATCGTGCTAAAGCATCGGCTTGGTATGCACAGTATGCGAACGTGAGATTGTCAGAGGTTCGATCCCAGTTTAGAATCAGTCAGTTCTTTTTGGAACGAAGTTCTTTTACGCGGCTTGCGGTAGGAGTAATAGAAATCGTCACATAACGAAAAAGCGTTTTGTTTATTATAAACGGATGTGTGTGTATGTGCGGATTATACTACCGAGCAATAGATAAAATTGTTGTTGTTTTCGCTCACTTTACCTAGTCCTACTGCAAAAACAACAAAATCATCAACAATTTTCAGAGCGAACTGTCCAGTCTTTATATAGTATTTTTTGTAATTATTGTAGTCTTTGGCAATACTCTTGTGCATTCTCATTACAATAAATGAGAGGAAAAAAAAGAACAACAACACCCTCTTTCGATCTTGTTCCGCTCCGAGTTAACATCATATACAGAAAGAAGAGCGCAATACTTTTCTGCGTATGTAGTTATCAATAAATGAGAGGATAAATACAACAATAACAAAATCACAAATTCAAGAAGCAGCAAACCAATGAAAAGACGTACCTGATATAATATGATGATAACATTTAAAAACAAATTTTCTCAAGTTAAATAAAAGCTTTTTAAAAACCTAAAACCAATGCACACAGATATAATGAAAGACAGAAAATAAGGAAACAAATATTACAGCAGAAAAGGAACTTCGTTCGACCCAGGTGTCTCACGACACCTCTGTTACGTTTTGATTTCTCGCTATTTGATTATTTCTATACACATACTTTATCAAAGCATAAAAACGAAAAGAATAAAGAAAAACAGCAAAAGTTTTCATTATAGTATGTACACTGTACGTTTGGCCAATTGGTTATAGATTAAATATTTGCGCGCGTAAAGGAAAAATTCAAAAAAAAATCTTACGTTGTATTACTTTTTACGTTTTTTCGTACATATAAATATTAGGTTTTTTCATATTGCAATCAGAGATGTGCAGCGAGTGCTTCGTTTTCATGATGAGCTCTCAAATAAACGAGCTCTTTGTAAAAACGAGCTAGCTCGCACTCATAAAAGAATTGGATAATGAAAATGAAAAAAATATTCGGAGTTCAATGAGTGGGTCATAACAACCCAACCCCCACGTCTGTGTAACTAAATTCAACCACATTGACGCCGTGTTAAGGTAAGATAACTATATCGACTTATTACAAGGTACTTATTAGAAATGTGGCTTTTGAATTATCTACTCTAAAATGCATACTTGGTTTGCGTACTAATTTGAAGTGAGTGTATATTGTATTTTGCGTATGTAATATGATTAGTACTTTTATTCAAAAGTTATAGTATTATGAAAAAAATATGATTAGCAGTAAATTGGATAATGTGTATGGTGAGTATTTCGGATTCGACTTATGTACAAAGAGTAATAACGTTGTTGTCGCTTACGAATATACCCAGTTTAAAAGATGCGAGGAATAGTGAGATAGACAAAAATATTTAGAAATAAAACTTTAGTTCAAAACTAAAACCCGACTACTAAAAAATCATCTCAAAATATTAAATTATTATTATTTAATAGCCTAAAAGTATACTACATTTAACAGCTTTAAAGAATACGGACATCGTAAGCTTAGTAATAGGGTCCCGTTTGCTCCCTATGGGTACGGAACCCTAAAAAAAGCTCTACAAAGGATGAAACAAAAACATATTCTCATCTGTTGTGTACAAACTATTCAATACTCGTAAATGTATATTATTATTAAGTAAACAACTTACATGTAATATATTTAAATACATGTAGTATAAGAAGGTTGGGGCCACCATAAGGGTTAGCGTGATACCCTTGAAATCAAGGGTATCAAAGGCAAGGGTCACTCTACTCAAAAGAGAGTTATAGCCATTTCACAATGAGCGTTCAATGCAGCATTAACAAAAAGTGTTAATATTGCATTTTGTATTTTCGGAACAGCTGTTTTTTGTTTTGGTTGTACATACAAATAGAACGCTGTGGCCAATAGTGAGAAATTAAAATGGAAATTGTGCGAGAAATACATGATTCAGAACAATTTGCATTGTATGCAAATAATTCTTGCAGCAGCCATTTTCATTCCTGCTATTTATTTGATTAATATTTAAAAAAAAATTACAATTTAAAGTTTTCGTCCAATTGTTTTGCGCAATGATCAGCTGTTTTCTGTTGGCGCGCACCAAAACAAGAGAAAGAAAATCGAAAATAACCTAAAAAATTCAACAATTGACCAGCACTGAGTAAAGTGACCAATTTCACAAACAGCATTTTAGTTGCATTCTTATCGAATGTACATTTTCTACTACAACAACAACTAAAAATTTGCGTCACTTTTCTTTGCTGTTGTTGTTGAAAAATGTAGCATTCAATGCAGCATTCGAGAAATGTACATTGGATGCTCAGTGTGAAATGGCTATTACGCGTGCCTGAGCACAAGAAGTGAGTAGTTAGTCGACAAACAACCACCGCTTGGTGTGCATCAACACGATCACGGAGTGCCACTAATTTAATTCGTTAAAATGAATCATCAAACCACACTTATTTAATAAAGATAATTTAATTCGTTAAAATAAATTTGTAAAACATTTACACCACATTTTGGGGGCTCGCCCTAATTAACGATCAGTTTGGTTAAAGTGACGCGCAATATTGCGACGTCAGTATATGCAGTGGCTATTGTGTGTTGTGGAGCAAAGTAATGGAACAGTGTAGTGGACGGCTATCTGTTCTCGTCGGATGAACAGCTATAGTGGATGACTATCTGTTCTAGTCAGATGAACGGCACAATAACACCAATTAAAAGCAGCGACAACAAAACAACAGATAGAGAGCAGCAACGACTCAGAAAAGAGAAAAGTAGAGCGGTTAGCAATGCAATCAGCAGTGCGGTAGCGTATCAGAGAGAACAGCAGAATTGGTGGTGAGTAATCACAAAGAAGCGCTAAGAAACATTGTATTAAAGTAAAATTTTAAAAGCGTTAAGTAAGTTTGTATTAAAGTAAAATTTGAGAAGCGCTAAGAAAGTTTTTATTAAAGTAAAATTTCAGAAGCGCTAAGAAAGTTTGTATTCAGTTAAAGTTTGAGAAACACAAGAAAATAACCAAAGTAGAATTTAAGCAAATATTCAAAGTAAAATTTAAAAAATATGGTATAAGAAAATATTAACAGTTGAATTTAAGAAGGAAAGAAAGAAATAATTAACCTGAAATTGAAGAAATGCAATATAAGAAAATATTTAAAGTAAAATTGGTGAAATTACAAGAAAATCGTTAAAGTAAAACCATAAGAAAATATTTAAACTAAAATTTAAAGTAGAATTAAAGAAATATTGTTAAGTTAAAATTTAAGATGAACGCAAACAACATATTAACATTGACAGCAAAGTTGTATGTGAGAGGGTTGTCAGGGATCCGTAGTTGAGATAAATTTAAAGAGGAATTAATAGAAGCATTTGGGTAAACATTATGTGCGTGAGAGATAAGCTATTGTGGAATAGGAAAAACAGAAAAATGAATCTCTTATGGAATATCTTTACCGAATCATCTAAATAGGTAAACCCATAAGGCTAGATGACCAAAGTGTAGTGGATTACTTTAAAGAGGGCATCCCAAATTCGAAAACAAATAAGACAATCCTTTATGCTGCAAAAACGTTTAAGGAATTAAAATCACAAATTAGAATATATGAAAAGACAAAGGGAGGAGGAAGCAGGAATACAATAAGCCGGACGATCCAAAAGGTAGTATTCAAACAGAACGGAAAAAATGTTTTACGTGCGGAAGTGAATCTCACCTTGCTAGGAAGTGTACCGTACCGGTAGAATGCTATAAATGTCACCAAATAGACCATATTGCTAGACAATGTAAAAAGACAAAGTAAATGTGGGCAACGAAATGAAACTAGAAAAAGAGGATGGAACGAATCAGATATTCCTAGCGGTAAAAACTGAAACATTTAGTTTCCCTGCATTGATAGACACGGCAGCTTAATAAGGGAAGATACGTTTGCCGAAGTAAAGAGAGTCTCTTTAAACGGAAATGAGGTGCGGTATCTGGCAGGCATTGGAAAAGGTCGGTTGGGTACAATAGGGAGTTTCGACGTTGAATTTGACTTTTGCAAATTCAGGGTTAAATTCCATGTCGTTAAACAAAGGGAATTTGGCTATGCTGCAATTTTAGGTAATGATATTTTGAAACTGGTGGATATCATACTTAAGGAAGAGGGTGCCAAAATAGTTGACAAAGAAGATAAAGCAGGGGACGCAATTGCGGAATTTAAAGTGTTATGCATGAATCAGAGTGAAATTCAGGAGTTTGGTAGACAAACTAGAGTTGAATCATTTGACAACTAACGATGAAGAACAGATAAGGAAATACGGGTCAAAGTATAAACCACAGACATCCATTGAATCAACAATTGAGACGAAAATAAGTGTTGAGGACGATGCACCCGTATTCCGCGAAGAACCTGTACGGACAAATGCGTCATAGAAATTTCGGCGCCAACAATGGTGGAGGTGGTTTTGGTGCTGGTGGCAACAATCGTTTTGGCAACAACAATAATGTTTCTTCAAGAGCTCAATTATGCAATTGAACATAGGGCGGATACTAAAATGAGACACGTAAGTCGAATGTACTGTTTGCTAATCGCGGACTCGGTAAAGTATCGCTTAGTAGAAGCACAAGAGGCAGATAAGTGGATAAGGGCAGTGAAGCAAATTTTAAAAAGAAACGAATACGAAAACTTCTATGTAGAAAATGGAGTACTATTTAAAAATCCCAATAAGGAACTGTTGATAGTGCCGGACGTAATAGAAGACGAAATAATGAAGCTAGCTCATCAGAAAGGACATTTTAGTTGGAAGAAGAGCAAAGACTTAGTGGAACAGGACTATAACATACCAAACGTTCAAGCTAAAGCAGAAAAAATAGTTAGAAGTGGCGTAAGTTGGTTAATAGCTGTAGCAGAACAAGGGAAAAAAGAAGAGTTGTTATCACCGATCGGCAAAGCTCAAGAGCCTTTGGGGACATGTCACATTGACCATGTAAGACCTATGATGGAATCGAGGAAAAAGTATAATTACATATTAGTTGTAGTAGACGGCTTTTCAAAATTTGTGTGGTTATATCCGACAAGATCCACAGGAGTTGAGGAGCTCGTAGACAAGTTAACAAAGCAGTCAGCGGTATTTGGAAATACTAGACGCATAGTTGCTGACAGAGGTTCAGCATTTACGTCCAATATGTTTAAAGATTATTGTGAAAAAGAAGGAATTCAGCTTTTACACATAGCAACTGGGGTACCTAGAGGAAATAGACAGGTGGAGCGTATGCATAAGATCGTTGTTTCAATGCTTAGCAAAATGTGTCAAGAGACCCCAACTAATTGGTACTTGTATGTCGATAGTGTCCAAAAAATTATGAATATCACGGAGCCAAGAATCACAAAAATTACTCCATTCAAGATTATCACCGGCTTGAACATGAGAGTGAAAGAGAATGTTAGTATGAGGGACTATTTAAAAGAACTAGAAATAGAAGATTTGAACAAAGAAAGAGACGACATCAGAAGAGAAGCTCAACTGGACATAGAAAAGATTCAGGAAGAAAATAGAAGGACATTCAATAAGAAACGTAAAGATAGTACTCAGTAGCAGATAGGGGACTTGGTCGCGGTTAAGAGAACCCAATATGGGACTGGGATGAGATTAAGGCCAACATTTTTTGGACCATATTGACCCTATATATCTAAGTTATATCATGAGAGGTATGAATTACTGAAATTGGGTGAAAGTGAAGGCCCTAGGAAGACAATTTCGGTAACGGAATTTATGAAAAAATGGGATCATTCGGAGACGATTGATGGGCCAGGACAGCCGAATGTAGGTTGGGTAGTGTAGGGGCTACCATAAGGGTTAGCGTGATACCCTTGAAATCAAGGGTATCAAAGGCAAGGGTCACTGTACTCAAAAGAGAGTAACGCGTGCCTGAGCACGAGAAGTGAGTAGTTAATCGACAAACATGATACATGAAAACAAGGTAGCGACATTGCAACCTGATACTCTCACAAAATTGCTCACACTCAGTTAAGTATATCAGTGTGCTAAACCTTTGAAAAAACACGCATTTAGTGTTGAACATAACGTGAAAATTAGTGCTATGAAGACAATTGCTTGCGCTTTGATCAGCTGTGTTGTGTCGGTGTGAATTATTATTGAAAATAAAATTATTAAAATAACATTAAAAATAGTGAATACCCATTGCAAAAAACACAGAAAAATCAATAAAATAAAAAAGTAAAGAACAAAACAGCAACTTAACTATTTTTCATATAAATTTCAAATTTCATGCAGTTAAATATGCACATTATCACATTTATGAATTGAATAAATATAAATAAACAACATATGATAGTGATAGTGTGCAGCGTAAAAATTTAAAAGAAGAAGAGCGTAAGTATATTCTTGTGAGAGAACCACATAACTGTAAACTACTGTCGCTACCTTGTTTTCTTGTATCATGGTCGACAAACAACCACCGTTTGGTGTGCATCAACACGATCACGGAGTGGCACTATAATTTAATTCGTTAAAATAATTCATCAAATCACACCTATTTAATAAAGATAATTTAATTCATTAAAATCTGTAAAACATTTAATCATTAATTATCAAACCACATACATTAAAAAGTTGTTTAGTTAATAGACGATAGTTTAGAAGTTACTAGGGATCAGATAAATATACACACCTACATTCACTTCAGAAACATAACCCTCCTTTTTGCTGTGCCGTAGTCGGGTATAAATAAACAAAACAACAACAACGTGTTTATTCCCTCACCTCTCTCTCTTTCTCCCTCTCACTCTTTCTTTGAGTATGCGTATAAGAATAGAACTAAACCGTACCAAGCAAATTATCTATTGTACCAAGCAAATTACCTATTGTACCTGAGTATTTCACATTTTACAATGAGTAAAAACGTTTGTACTTTGTTGGTTATTTTTATTTTTGTGTACTACTAAGTAGTAATCATTTGGGGTTAGTACATAAAAACTTTGCACATTTCTTCTCACGTACTCATTTTACTAGTACGATGAATATTGACTATATTAATATGTAGTACATATTCAGAGTACATATAGAAGTAGAAAATGTGATTATAATCATGCAGATATCTAGTACCTACTCTTACACTAAAATCTAAATACATTTCACACAAAAGGGGACTAACTCAAAATTTTTATATTTTTCATTACAGCCAAAAAACTAGTTTTGTACGTATTGAAGGTATATGATAAGAAAGAAAAGTATAGAGAAAAGTAGGCGAAAGTTTTACAGGGTTTGAAGATGTTTCATTGTATGTTGTTTTTTAACAAAAAGTCGGGACAGGTAGTATCGCTACACTACCATAATTGTTTTTTGCGTGAAAACGTTTTTCATGAATCATATTTATTAAAATATTAAATATATATTTAAAAAAGTCAGCCAAGTGTGAGTCGGACTTGCACACGGAGGGTTCCGTATCGTCATACAAGATTTTTTGCTTAAAATATTAAATTATGTGCATATTTAACAGCCTAAAAGTATACTATAATTAACACCTTAAAAGTGTAATACAAAAAAAAAAAAAAATTGTTAAACAAAAGGTTAAATTTAAGAACAATGATTTTAAAAATGTAGTTTTATGTTCTACACACAAGTGAATTACACACTCTTTGAAAATTTCAACTCTGTACCTATTACGGTTCATGAGATAGAACAGGAGACGGACGGACGGACATCGTAAGCTTAGTAATAGGGTCCCGTTAGCTCCCTATGGGTACGGAACTCTAAAAAGTATATGTACAAAAAAACAAAAATGCGTACTCTGGGACTGGTGTTGAACTCACACTCTCTGCTGATTTGTATCACGAGCCGGCTCTTAACACATTAGCCTATTAAGAATATTCCATTTCCAGCAGCGAACGCACGATAACCTTTTTTTTTTTGTATTTATTCATATACAAAATTCCAAATTTCCAACTTTCCCGGTGTATTTTCCAAAATTTTTTTTGTCGTATTCTTCTAATTGGCCTATAACGTACACAACAAAAAGAAAAAATCAGCCAAATAGAGCAAGCCATTCTCAAGCAATACGCTCAAAAAGAAACGAATTTTCTTGTATTTATTCAGATTTTAATACAAACAGTTTTATCCTCCCTTGATGACAAAATCCCTCTTCAGGCATTAGCACATCCTATATTATCAGAATATATAAATAACTTGGCGCTACGGATTTTGAGTCACGAGATATATTAAAATAAAAGGCGACAATTTTTTTGTTAGATTTCCGAAAAACGGCAGATTCTGACATGTAACCCCATTTTAAACACGATTTCACTTTAAAAATTCAAAATTTGAAAATTTTGGGTTATGCCACTTTTGTTGTTAGGCTGCGATATGTTTAATAAATGAAATAATGTTGTTTTTAAATAACGTTTATGTTTTTTCAACAAAATTTAAAGTACAAAAATGCAGATTTATACATCAATTGACAAAATATAAGCATCCGGCCGGGATATTCTGTGTACTTGGCAGAGAACTGGACGAGTGCGTATTTTTGTGACAATAAGTATATATTATTTTGTCTATGCATTTACAATACACATAATCTTGCTTTAGTGTTTGGGTATAAGTATTACATGCACAAAAAATTTTGTGCAGGTACAAATACCAAGTCCTGCAAACACCGGATCATAAAAACACCGGAGTACTAAAACAACGCATATGAAAACAACGAACCATGAAAACACCGTACATAAAAAAACCAATCACAAAACCACCACATATGAAAAAACCGATTACAAAAACAACGCATGTGATGAAAATTGTTTTTTGTCGTAACCAGATGTGCGAGCATTCAAATTGAGTAAATTCGAATAAATGAGTGAAACAAAAGAAACATCAAAAAATGTTTAGTTAAGCAGATAAATCGTGTGCCATTGCTAAAACTCAGGCATTCAGTCATTTTTCATTCTGTGTGTTGATGAATTTCTTGCTTTGTTGATGAATTTCTTACTTCTTTGTCTCATAAAATTTTGTTTGAACGTAGTAAACAGTGCGGTAAGTCAAAAATAAAAATACAAATACAGTGATGATCATGGCATAGCTGACTTTAACTTTTTATTTCATTCTGTTCTGCGTCATCGTTTCGATCTGCATGTACACATATTCACATAATTATTTGCAATGTAAAAAAAAAAAAATCTAAAACTTTTAACTATTTTTTGGCGAACTTCCAATATGATAACTTTTGTTGTTTTCAATGTATATTATAAATGATTACAAAAAGATTTCTTCATTTATTTTTGTTTTAATAAATTTTCTTTTACAGTTTAAATTTATTGTTCAAAGGAAGTTTGACTACTACTACTATTGCAATAATTATTGGGACTATGTGTACAAGCGCATTAGTCATTTCTTCATGTCTTCTTCTTTCACACACTGAGTGCACGAGTTATTTTCACAACAAAATAGAGTTGCGCGCTATGAGTGCGTCGCAAAGCTATAACCAGATCGTTTGGTTTTGGTTATTACTGTTTCAGTTTCTCTCACATCTGGTTACAAAACTCACTCATTAATTTTTGGCACGCCGTTTTTTGCACTCAATGCTGCCCTCTAGTCTGAACCAGAGTTTTTATTGCGTTTATGCTTACTTCAGAGGCATATACATTGCTCAGATATGTATATGCTTCTTTTACACTGTGATTAAAATTTGATTTTTAATGTATCAATATTTTTGAATTTCAGTGACGATAGTGTAAAATCAGCAAATATAATAACAATACTAATATAAGCACACAATAACTTCAATAAAATCAATCACACTCGGATAGTCTAAAGTGGCTTCTGGCCCCCTGTAATCTACTTCCTTGCTTTTTATGACTGTTTTTTTGTCATTCTGTCGGTTAGTCTGGTGATTACGATTTGGGGTTCCTCTTGAATGAGCTTAACTGTTTGGAAATATATTTATAATTTTCATTGTTTGCACTTCATACTTGCGTATATGAGTCTGCTGTGGGTGTAACTGTCGCAGATGACAATGATGTAAACGTCGAAGTGTTGTTTTTATTTCCATTGAATTCCATTGCGATAACTCCATACGATGACGCGATCCTATCAGTTAATGTGTCCATAGCTGTTGTTGTTAATGCTGTTTTAACTGTTAATATTAATTGCACACATTGTTATTGTTGTACATTGTTGTCCACTTGAGCGTTTTGGGGGATGTGCATTGGGCGGTCCATGGTAGTGCATTTCTCAAGCTTACATTACTGGAGCACAAGCAGTAGCACTTATTTCGAGTTTCATTATAAGCCTATATTCGCTATCCACGAGTTTCTATCAAATATCGTCATTTCCATCGTGATTTATAATGTTGAAAAAGTCAAGCACCCCATTAAACAATCTGTTCCATTACAATACTTTCCTAGATAGCAGATTCAGTGTATATAAACACAAATCTCTTTTCCAGTATATGTAACGAATAATTGTCTAGAGTAGACGTAATGAACGTATGTTTTTTTTTGTTATGAATGCTATTTATTACTGAAAAGCTGAGTGTTTGAGCTTAGTTAGTCTGTCACTCTTGGCAGTTTCCCTGACTTTCCCGTTATATGTACGATATAAAATTTGCGTTCGCCGTAAGCAGTGAATTTAGGTCAATGCAAACAAAAGTTCTTATTATGTGCATTTAACTTATACATGAGTTTTCAGAGCGTTCAGACGTATCATATGTTAAGCATTTCAAAAATTTCATCAATTTATTATTATACTATTCTAGTATTATTCGCACAACATGTCCTTAAAAATATAAATAAAAGCTTGGTCCTTGTTTTTTCCCCCCAAATTGAAATTTAATATTAGTAATAAAATAGTAAAAAACAAAAAAAAACTAAAAATTGTAGGTTAATACTAATACCGATTTCGTTGCACAACAAATTTCAAATGGAACCTACTCTTTGTCGCAATAGAGAAAAGGGAAAAGTTTCATTTGATATTTCAAAAGAGACAATACCATTTTGGAAGGTTTCGTGTCTTGCCGCATTTGTAGCAAACTTTAAAATTTCGTAAAAACCAAACGTCAAATTTAAATCGTCACAAGTGTTGCTAAGCCTTAAAGCAGCGCCCGGTTCTGAAAAAAGTTGTAACAGAGGACAAGCAACAAGCTATTGAGACATGTACAGAATGGATTATTGAGGATTGTCGTCCATATTCGTCTGTCTCTGGGTCTGGCTTTGCCAAAAATGCAACATTTTTAATAAAAATTGGTACCACGTATGGTGAAAATGTCGATATTTCGGATTTACTACCCGACGTCACATCAATTTCCCGCAAACTACAAAAACTAGCAAATAAAATGAGATAAAGTATTAGTGCTTTATGAGTGTTACACTGTACTAAAAAAAAAAAATTTGAAACTATTCGACATAATTTTAGGGCTGAAATCAGTGGTATTTCAGAAATCCAGTGGTGATAATACAATATAATGGTTAATTTTTTATTTTTTTTATATTTATAATCTAAAAGACAAACACTAAGTACTTATTTTAACAATGATAGGAGGGATAACAATATGACAATATCGATCATTATCGAATGGTCAGATTAATAATGTTATGCGTGGTTAGGGCCTTGTTTTTTAAGAATTGTACTACTTGCAACTGCCCCACTCTCGTGAGATACCGCAACGTTTCTCTCAACAACCAAAGCCAACCATACACACGTAATTTATATTTATCTAAATAGGGAGGAAAAATAAAAATGTAATAGGTGAACTATGTTAGATCAATAGGTCTGCTTCTTTTTAAGTCTTTATGGATATCGTAGCTAGGTATATACCA
Organism: Amiota mariae; assembly: GCA_035041805.1. NCBI lineage: Eukaryota > Metazoa > Arthropoda > Insecta > Diptera > Drosophilidae > Amiota > Amiota mariae. The sequence goes on from JAWNKV010000261.1 coordinate 74,940, forward strand.
ATCCGCGTTAAGAATTACTCGAAGCATTTTAGATTGTTGTCTCTGGACTATGTTTGTATACGTTTTCTTGGCAGTGCCTCATAGTTGAATGCTGTACGTTCATATAGGCTTAATTACACTTAAGTATAGCACTTGTTTTCCACTGGTTGACAGTTTAGATTTACTGTTGAACAGTGAGTATAGTTGCTTAAATTTAAGTTTAAGTTGGTATTTTTTCGTTTGGATGTGATACTTCCAAGTGAGTTTACTATCGATATGCAAGGGATGTCAGTACCTTTTAATATTAGTTGTCTTGGTTGATAAGTTGTCCGTGTCGTGAATTAGAGATTGCGTGGCTTCGCTCACAAATGAACTCCAATAGAATGCATTCGAATTGAATTGAATTGAGTAAGAGCGAGGCACAGAATGAATGAGTGTGAATGGGATGTGTGATGTATATAGGGTACACAGCACAGGCCTAAGACCGCTTCCCTGCGGAACTCTTGCTTTTATCTTTCTTAGTGTGGAAGTTTCTTTTTTAAATCTGGCGTAGAAATAGCGAGTGTCAAGGTAACTTTTGATGATTTCGCATAGGTCATTTGGTAGCACAGTCTTAATTTTACTATGAAGGCCGTCATCTCAGACTTTGTCGAAGGCTTTTTCTAAATCCAGAAACACACTTACACAATACTTTTTTGCATCAAGATCCCTTGAGATTTTGTGTGTTATTTTGTGAATTGTAGAGTGATTTTATCTGAATCCGAATTGGTGGTCAGGTATGATTTTGTTCACGTCCAGAATTGGTTGAATTCTGTCTAGGAGAATGTTCGATATTGTCATATTTTTATCCCTCCATTCATTGTTGAAATAAGTACATACATATTGTTTGTATTTTATATTATAAGTAAACAATCGGGAAACAAAAAAAAAAAATCTAATGTTTTATCAACAACTACATGGCTCATTTCGTTATGATACTTATAAAAGTACGTGACTTTCCATGTATTTAGTTAGACGATCCTATTGCGCATTTTGTACTGACTATGTTCGGAGTTTTGTAAGTATTCTTTGATTTTGCTTAATTTTTCACCTTTTTCTTGGCAAGCGACTAGGTTTTCTTCGAACATATTTGTTTCAATAACTGTAAATTTGTGTTTCTGCTGAGTGCATCTACATGTTGCATACTTTTTCCTGATCTGTGTTCTAGTACATAGTCATAATTTTGTAGTTCAAGGGCCCATCTTGCTATTCTTGGGTTAAGATCTTTTTTGGTTCAACGTTAACGTTAAAGAATTGCAATCTGTAACTATTTTAAAAGTTATACCGCGAAAGTAGACTCTGAATCTTTTTAGGACATTGACAATCGCTAACGTTTTTAATTCAAAGCTATGATACTTCGACTCGGCTGCGGTCGTTATCTTTGAGTAATAAAAAACTGGGTGAAAAAGAGATTATTTTTTTCGTTGCAACAGAATAGCATTAAACCCAGGGACACTTGCATCGCAATGAAGTTCGGTTTCATTTCTCGGGTCATATACAACAACTGTCGGTGAGTCTATTAACGGTCTTTTTAGTCTATTCTAGTTCTTTTGGTTCGAAGATGAATATTTTGTTCTTTTTTGACAGATCATAACGTGTGATTTTTTAAGAGCTTGATAATTTGATTTTCAAAAAAAAAAAAAAACATAAAATTCAGAAAAATCTATGAAACCTTTATTTGAGTCGATAGAACGATCGATATAATTTAATGTTTAACGATAATTTCATGTAAATATTGACCGCGGCTGCGCTGCAAATAGTCCATACGCTGTTTTTAATATTATTAATTAATTGTGCAATATTGGCATCCAGTGCGTCAATCGTTGCGGGCTTGTCTCTATAGACATGAGCCTTAACATAGCCACACAAAAAAATAGTCTAGAGCCGTTAAATCACATGATCTATGCGGCCAATTGACCGGCCCCAAACGTAAAATAAAATGCTCACCGAACTCGCCTCTCAATTTGTTTCGCGTGCTGTGTGGCATGTGGCACCATCTTGTTGAAACCACATGTTAAACAAGTCGAACTCTTCCATTTTTGGTAAAAAAAAAGTTTGTAAGCATCGTACGGTAGCGCTCGCCATTCACAATAACGTTCCGGCTTTCGCCGTCTTTAAAAAAGTACGGCCAAATGATGCCGCCAGCCCATAATGTACACCAAACAGTGACTTTTTCGGGATGCATTGGTAGTTCTTGCAATGCTTCTGTTTGCTCTTCAGTCCAAATGCGGCAAATTTGCTTATTCACGTATCCATTCAACCAGAAATGACCTTCGTCGCTGAACACAATTTTTCTATAACAAATTGGATCTTCATTCAAGTTTGCCAGCGGCCATTCAGCAAAAGTTAGCCGTTGTGGTAGGTCGCGCGGCTTCAATTCTTGCACCAGCTGTATTTTAAAAGGTTTAATACCCAAATCCTTTCGCAAAATTTTCCACGTAGTAGAGTAACAGAGGCCCAATTGCTGCGAACGGCGCCGAATCGATAATACAGGGTCATCAGTAACACTGGCGGATACAGCTGCAATTTTTCCCTCTGTCCGCAATAATGTAAATTGGGTGCGAAATTTAGTCATAACATTCCGAATAGCCGTCTCAGAAGGTCGACCAAACTGACCATAAATAAAAGCAAGCTCTACTGACAATTCGACGACCCCTGACAGAAGTTCCTTTCAGAAAAACAAGACTAACAACATGCCAATTGACGATACCACAGAACTTAAAAACATCATGAAACAATTGATTCAACAGGTCACTAACATGATGAACATAATAACACTCCTGGTAACTGAAAAACAAAATGGACAATAAGTTAAGAATAACTGCTTGGAACCCGAATGGACTACAAAAAACATATTTTAGAGATTCAACTATTCCTAAATGAAAATTTAATTGTTATAGCACTTATCTCTGAAACTCATTGCACAAATAATCACTATTTAAGTATTCCCGGGTGTAAAATATATAAAACAAACTACCCGGATGGTTCAGGGCATGGTGGCTCTGCTATTATCAATAAAATGAATATACGCCATGTTTAGCTTGAGAGCTACCAACACGTTCATTTACAGTCTACCAAATTGCTATTGGATGACAAATATGGTCCATTTACAATAGAAACTATCTGATATGACCAAATAATTGGAAAGTTTCTCAAAAAGCTCCCTTCGAATTCTTATAAGTGCCGGGCAGAAACATAGGAGATGCTCCAAGGTTTCTCTATCTTCCATACACTTCCTGCACCATTCACTGTCAGTTAGGTTTAATTTGAATGAGCGCCGCTATCATGCAATGACCAGTTAAGACACCTATCAATGCTCTGCAGCTCGTACGACTCATCTCTATAACAGATTCAGCAAATGTTCCACCATAGCCAATACACATGGCTTTAGCTGTTCTGCAGCTGCTAAGTTTTCGCCATCTAGGCTTCGCTTTTTCCTGTAAGCACATTTCTAAGTTGTTGTACATATTATTGAGTGGCATCATTACGTCGCTTATTTTATAGCTTGGTAACCTGCATCCGTTTTTCGCAATTTTGCCAACAGTCTCATTTCCCTCTATGCCCTTATGGCTCGGTACCCAATAGATACACAGCTTGCATTGCACAGCTAGTCTTCTCATTGCTACCTTGCACTGTAGAACATTTTTTGATGATGACGAGTATGACGTTATCGCTTTTATAGCAGCTTGGCTATATATGTATCGTATGAAGATATTTATGTGAGTTGATAGTGGTATCTGTACATGCAAATTCCGCAGCCATACTTGCAGCGAATACTTCCGCCTGGAATATGCTGGAATCCGGAAGCTTGAATGTTTTTTCAATATTCAGCTGCGCGCAGTATACACCAGCTCCAACTCCTTCGCTCATTACCCAACCATACTTTTCTATTGTATAATGGCTTTTATTTTTTGTCCAGAGTTCATTTTCGGAACCATATAGTCTAGATCGACTGATGAATTCCGAATAGAGCTATGCCGACTTCACCACTCGAGGTATTACAACCTACACTTTGGACAAATACGGAATATAACCGCGATCAAATACCTCCAACAAAGCTCCATTCCATAGGCCTTGGAGCGTTTTGACTGCTCCCCTAACCCATGCTAGTGTAAGTTCATCTTTGCTTTTGAGGATTTTTACTCCTTGGAACTAGCCTGTTTCGTCAAATTGGCCCACTTGGTTTAGCGTCCATTTTCCCGAACATGGCTTCTTACAGTTTCATCTCCACTGTCTTCCACCGTTCCTCAGTTATTTTACCTAGCGATTGCTACGGTCCATAAGTGCTACGATCAGATGTCGTTTAGCAACTTTATTGACCTCTGCCGCCGCTCTTGATGTCCATGGTTTTTCTGAGTTGGCAACCTCTTCTTTGTTCTTCCTTCTTTTCCTCGAAGGACCATCACTCTCCGTGGAGCGTTGCCTTTTATTAGCGATGTTTTGTTCGATCCGGTTCGCATCGAAGCTGAACATCCCGCCCTCATGGCAAAGTGCGCCCGGTCTCTCTCCACGGTGTCTCTGGCCATAGCCAACCTCTCCTTCTACTCCTTCGATAATTTAGAAAGAGAAGAAGCTCATTTTCCTCGCGTGTGAGGTCTGCAGCTGAATCAGCCACAACCTCTGCAAAAGTAAAAGGTGGTCGCGTCTTCTAATCCCACCGACATTTGGGCTAATATCCTAGCCCGACTTTTTTCTTTTTTGACCTCCATTATGGTTTTGTGGTCCAGGGATCGTATCCTTAGCGTTTTATGCCTATCCGCCAGGCCCTCTTGGCGTGACTGATATAACCGCTTCGCTTTCTTCTAAGAAAGAGCTTTACACCAGTTTCAGCTAGACATCACATTTCCTTAATTTGAATTAATAGAATTTGCCGACTCTTTGATTTATAATCTATCAGTAAAATTTGGCTTTCAAAGTTGTCGTTGTTTAATATTTTGACTTGTTCGTTTATGCTATCCTTGTTTTTGTCTGACATGTACACTCTTTTTAAATTATTTGACATACCATATTTTCTTTTACATAACCGAAAATGTTTCCAAGTATGTTTAATTTACTGTTATTGATAAAACTTATGGGGCTTCCTGAGTTTAAAAAGCATTCCATAAAAAAACTAATATCCTTCTTATAGTTTGTACAATCTTTGTGCGTAGTATTCGAACTGGCCGCACGCGTAACAGGAGTCGATTTCCCGTTTTGGTTTGCGACACTCAGTTGCCCCGAACTGCTACAATTGTAACACTTTGTATTTTTGTCGTGTCCGTTGCGAATAGGTGTTTGCTGCTGTGAAGGTGTTCTTATAATCGGTTGCTGTTGACGTGTCGTTGGCTGCTTCCGTTCTTGTTCTATACCATTGAAGATTTGTAGAAATTCCTCTTTTGATTTGTAGCTTTGAAGCTTGGCTTGCATACGTAACTGCGTATTAGAGATGCCTTTCACCAAGTAGTCTAGCAACTTATCTTCTTCCAAACAAATGCTATTTGCTAATTCCACTTTCGAGTTAAAATATTCAACGAATTTGTTATTGTACATCCACCTCCGCTCCTCGAATTTACGTCGTGCAGCTATTTTGTCTTCTTTAATCGCAAATATATTCTCCATTTTCCGTATCAGTTCATCTACGCTTGCATCAAGGTAATCGGGCTTAGAGTATAACCACGCTTTTACATTCTCCTCTAGCTTGACAAAAATCAAGGCTCGCATGTCCTTTTCAGGTACTTTATACGTATTTTTAACACTCATTAACTGTGCAAGCCATGTTTTGAACTCAGCTCTGCCGCTGCAGCAATGTAACAGTTATTTTAATGTCCTACACAACAGTTAAATCAAATGATTTCTTAGCTAACATATTTTCGCGCATCACCTTATTTTTAAAACGTAGTGGATCGAAATTCATTTGGTGTTTTGTATGGAGTTGCCATGTGGTACAATTATTTTGTTTTATTTTCATTTTTTTATGTTTTTGTGTTTTATATATGTTTTTTATTTTTTTTTTTAATTTTTTTTTTCTCACTACATCTTTTAACAATCATCTACTCCGTTAGTCTAGAGTATTAAATCGTTGTGTATAATTATTCTAAATGACAAACGTGTACCTATGTACATACATATGAAACGTGAAGTAACTAAACAAAGAAAAATTTTTTTCATTAATCAATTCTTCTTTTCGACAGCTCTTCAGTCTTTTCGTGGGTTTATGTGTAGCCAAGGCCTTTGCTAATATATTTGGGTGATCTGATAATCTGTCATTATACCTACTAGTGTGTCTATTTATTTCGTCACCTACAAATGGGATGTATAGATCACGGTGTAACTTTTTATTACGGACGTACCAGGGGGCTCCAACAATTGAGCGTAGGGTTTTGTTTTGCAGTATTTGTATTTTCTTTATGTGGCATGCCGATGCTGTGCCCCACACTTGGATACCATAAGTCCATGTGGGTTTTATGATTTGTTTATATATAAGGACTTTGTTGTTTACCAAAAGTTTACTTTTCATATTTAGCATCCAATAGAGCTTTTTAATCTTCGCAGCATATTTGGTGTGGATTTTTCGAATGTGGTGTGCCCAAGTTAGTTTGGAATCCAATTGTACTCCCAGCTAGCAGTGCATGTTCGATTTTTGTATGGGCCTGTTGTTGAAGGTAATGTCTCGACAATTTCCCTTCCTTAGTCTAAATATTACGTTTGCACATTTCTCCTGGTTTATGAGGATATTCCATCTCTTTGACCAAACTTCTAAGAGATTTAAATACTCCTGGATATAACTGGTTGCTTCATTGGGACAGCCGGAAGTAACTAGTACTGCAGTTTCATCAGCAAAAGCGGTCCCCAATACGTTCCTTTGGACTGGTAGAGGCATATTTGATGTGTAGATATTGTATAATAATATAATATAATATAATATAATATAATATAATATAATATAATATAATATAATATAATATAATATAATATAATATAATATAATATAATATAATATAATATAATATAATATAATATAATATAATATAATATAATATAATATAATATAATATAATATAATATAATATAATATAATATAATATAATATAATATAATATAATATAATATAATATAATATAATATAATATAATATAATATAATATAATATAATATAATATAATATAATATAATATAATATAATATAATATAATATAATATAATATAATATAATATAATATAATATAATATAATATAATATAATATAATATAATATAATATAATATAATATAATATAATATAATATAATATAATATAATATAATATAATATAATATAATATAATATAATATAATATAATATAATATAATATAATATAATATAATATAATATAATATAATATAATATAATATAATATAATATAATATAATATAATATAATATAATATAATATAATATAATATAATATAATATAATATAATATAATATAATATAATATAATATAATATAATATAATATAATATAATATAATATAATATAATATAATATAATATAATATAATATAATATAATATAATATAATATAATATAATATAATATAATATAATATAATATAATATAATATAATATAATATAATATAATATAATATAATATAATATAATATAATATAATATAATATAATATAATATAATATAATATAATATAATATAATATAATATAATATAATATAATATAATATAATATAATATAATATAATATAATATAATATAATATAATATAATATAATATAATATAATATAATATAATATAATATAATATAATATAATATAATATAATATAATATAATATAATATAATATAATATAATATAATATAATATAATATAATATAATATAATATAATATAATATAATATAATATAATATAATATAATATAATATAATATAATATAATATAATATAATATAATATAATATAATATAATATAATATAATATAATATAATATAATATAATATAATATAATATAATATAATATAATATAATATAATATAATATAATATAATATAATATAATATAATATAATATAATATAATATAATATAATATAATATAATATAATATAATATAATATAATATAATATAATATAATATAATATAATATAATATAATATAATATAATATAATATAATATAATATAATATAATATAATATAATATAATATAATATAATATAATATAATATAATATAATATAATATAATATAATATAATATAATATAATATAATATAATATAATATAATATAATATAATATAATATAATATAATATAATATAATATAATATAATATAATATAATATAATATAATATAATATAATATAATATAATATAATATAATATAATATAATATAATATAATATAATATAATAAATATAATATAATATAATATAATATAATATAATATAATATAATATAATATAATATAATATAATATAATATAATATAATATAATATAATATAATATAATATAATATAATATAATATAATATAATATAATATAATATAATATAATATAATATAATATAATATAATATAATATAATATAATATAATATAATATAATATAATATAATATAATATAATATAATATAATATAATATAATATAATATAATAATATAATATAATATAATATAATATAATATAATATAATATAATATAATATAATATAATATAATATAATATAATATAATATAATATAATATAATATAATATAATATAATATAATATAATATAATATAATATAATATAATATAATATAATATAATATAATATAATATAATATAATATAATATAATATAATATAATATAATATAATATAATATAATATAATATAATATAATATAATATAATATAATATAATATAATATAATATAATATAATATAATATAATATAATATAATATAATATAATATAATATAATATAATATAATATAATATAATATAATATAATATAATATAATATAATAATATAAAGGCTCCTGCTTTAATGTATCTTACGAATGATGTTTCATCCTTTACTGCTACCAGATAGTTTCTATTCTGTAGGAAAGATTTTAATAATAAGTATTGCGGGGCTGGAATAAGTGCTTTCAATTTGAACAGGATCCCATCATGCCACTTCCTATCGAAAGCTTGTTGTACATTGTCGAATATTTTGGAGAGAAGTAAGCTTATTGGTGTATTCTCCGCCTTTCCAGGTTTTGGAATCATCGTAGTCAAGGCTTACTTCTATTTTGTTGGAAAGTAACCAATACGTAGCATTGCATTGTATATTAACAGTAGGAGCAGGATACCTTTCATGGGGAGGGCTTTTAATACTCTTCCATCAACTTTATCATGGCCCGGCGCTTTCTTATTTTTTGTGTTCTTGCTCTGCTCGACTACTTCAACTGGAATAACGGTTTTTATCGGAAGATAAATTTGTAATGCGGTATCTAGAAAAGCTTCCGTATTTCTTACATCACTGGGCTCCGCAAGATTGAAATGTGTAAACCTCGCAAGACAGCTTTGGGATATATTAGTGGAATAACTAGGTGATACTTTTGTCCAAAATATCCACATTGCCTTCTATGTCATCAATCGAAATAATTTCAATGTTTAGGTGCAGCTTTTGTTCCAGACATCGTTGAAATTTAGTTAGATCAGAGTTATAAGTTAACAGACTGGTCCTTTTCCCATAGAATTCAGCAACAGCGCTAAGCTGGTTGAACAGTGGTAGGTGATCGGAGCTTAACTCATGGTAGCTTTTAATGGACAGCTGCACTTGCCGTATTCCTCCAGAGATTGCAAAATCAATTGCGCTAGGCGTTCTTCTGGTGTCATACGGGAAGCAAGTAGGAGATCCAGTGGCCAAAATGTCCCAATCACTATATAGGACGCTATTTAATAGCTCAGTACCTCTAGAGCATGCTCGAAAGTTACCCCAGAACCGATGTTTGGCATTCCAGTCACCTGCCATTATGAATTTGAGCCCAAGCTGGTTTAGTAAAGTTGTGAATATATTTGCGTTCCAAGTGAAAAGTGGTGGGCAATATACGGCTAAAACCATAATAACACCTTTGGAGCTATGAACTTTTATAGTAGCCATCTGCAGATGGTCTAGACAAGTTGGATCAAGTGGGTGGTGTTTGATATCGGATCGAATCAATACTGCAGAACCACCATGAGGGTGGTTTGCGGGATCATAAAGGTGGTTTGCGGGATATAATAGATACCCAAATTGTCTACACGTAGTACGGCTGCAGAAATGATTCTCAGAAATTAACATAATGTCAAGTTGGTGGTTAGCAATAAATGCTTCAAGCTCTAAGGCTCTGTTGACTACACCATTGGCGTTCCATAAGACTATGCGAATGTTTATGGACATTCTGTTGCAGAAATGTTAGTTAGTACTTGTAGAATTTGCTGTTGCATGTCCATGAGGTGTTTTTGCATGACTATAAGCTTGTCGAATCTATCTATTAGACTTTCCAGTTTATTTCCTAGGACCGTGCACTGTTTACGCATCTGAACTGTTTACGACAGTAAGGCATTATACAAAATCATCAAATTTTCGTTGAGGTTCTATTATAATTCTCTGCCTACAAAGGGATTTGATCTCAAAGATAGCCTTTTTATTATCATTGTCAAGTTTCATAGTCACATGATTTACCGTTCCTTTCATTTCCCTGCGATTGGAAGGGTTATGTAAATTCTAACAACATGACTATGTTTCGCGAGTTCTTTTTTAATAAGATCCTGACATGTTGTGGCATGAAGACTTTGATCGCTACTCTGTATGGTCTTTCCTCTCGTAACTGGAAAAAATGAAATTTGACTTTCTACAACTCTAGTTTACTCACTATGCTTCTGTATGTTTTAACATCTTTGGCAAGTATTCTAACTTGATTTTAATTGGTTTTTGTCATGTAATTTTCTAAGTTCAGGGGATATTACATTCCTTTTACATGGGATAGCTTGCCATGCACATCCCTGCTTTTCTCCGGGGACATGATCAGCCTCCTTCATGGATACATCCATATTAATTTGGCAGCAACGGTCGAATTACCAAACGAGCTATAGTGCCGAAAACACAATGAATTAAGTTATACAAATTGAAGAAAAAAGAAGAAATTAAAGTAAAAATAAATCTTAATATTAATTATAACAAAAATAAACACGTCCGCACTATTTGACGTTTTTCTAAAAAATCATTGTAAAACATTATTAAAAAACAAAATAAGCTTTATTCATTTATATTTTCTTATATGCATTGTGGTTTTTACACAAAAATAATTTGATGGGTAAGCCACATTATATTGTATTTTATATATATGGCAACTGTGAATTTATTGTAAACAAACAAACTCGGTTATAATAAGCTCACATTGACGTATAAATACCTAAAAAAAAAGTCGAAATCATAAATAAAGAGAGAGTTAGACCGACTCATAGCAGAAAGCACGAGTCGCTTGGCTTGATGGCTTCGAACAAATGAAACCTCAAGCAATTAAAAGCAATGAGTTGAAAGTTTCGTTTGACGAGCGCATATGACTCATTTTCATTGTGTGCGCAGTGTTATTGCCGACTGTTATCACTACTTAGTGCGCGCTTGTGCAGTGCTCTAGTTTGTGCATACTCACCGTCCATAGCGTACATTGTATTCTCCTTTGTACATAAAATTGTGCTTTCTGTTGTACTTCACATTTTGCTATGCATTGTGCTCTTTGTTTCGCTTTGCGTTGTGCTCTACGTTTTGTTCTGTATTGTTGAACTCTGCGTCAACTTTATGATGTTTAATTTTGAACTCTCCTTTGTCCCTACATTTTTGCTTAATAAAATCTCCTCTTCTGTCTGTTGAAGAGGAATTCCCGTTAGGAGCCACAGTCACTACGTCGCCAGGTTTTTGTTGTCCTATTTACTCGTTTTAATCATTCATGGTGATACTGTGTTCAAGCTCTTGAAGGGATTCCATGTTGGGTCCTGATGCCAACCTGAGTCCCTCTATAGAATGGTTCAACTCATCAAACGACACTTGGTTTAATTGTTGTACAAATAGGGCTTTGGTACCACATCTGGATAATCCGAAATATTCACACATCGCTTTCAGCTGCATTAAGGTACGTGTATAACTGTCTGCAACAATCATTTTACTTTGTTTTTTTTTTTCACAATACTTTATTACTTTACTTTTTCCGTTAAGGCGCGGTGAACCACTTCTGAGATTATAAACAGGTGTGGCCTTGTCGCCGATCACCAAGACAGTGTCGTATTTTATTTATTTTTATCCTTTTGTCGCAGCTTCTTACAAATACATTTATACATACTTAAACTTAAAGGCTAACTGCTATGCTGCTTATATACTTAAACTTAAAGGCTAACTGCTCTGCTTCTTACAATACTTAAACTTAAAGGCTAACTACTATGCTGTATACAATAAGAAGATAACTCGTGCAAAGATCTACCCCAATAGTTAGCCCTAATACAGTTCTATGAACGATTTTTGCAGTTAAAGTCTCATTCACATTCTAACAGTAGTAATGATCACTTTGTATGTATGGTATCTATTGTTCGGCTATCCTCTGAATACCACTATTAATATGTATTAAATACATTAAAAAATCTTACGTGTAAGTTGTTTATTTAATAGACAATAGTATAGAAGTTACGAGGGATCAGATGAACATCCACAGATATATTCACGTCAAACACATAACCCTCATTTTTGCTGCGCCGTAGTCGGGTAAAAATAAATTACATTGTCAAAGATTTTCGAAGCGGTTGATACATTTAAACGCATATTTTGGAGTTAATCGGAGTGGAAAAAGTGTTTCGAAAATAGGTTCTTAAAATATTTTAAAATTAAATTTTATTCAATTATGCATTGTCTATTTTGGCCTTCTGCCATTTCTCAGCTAACACTATTATTCCATCAGCGTAAAATTTCTGGGGTTTCTCATAAAAAAACTGCGACAAGTGATTTTCACACGCTAACGCCTCAATTCCAACCCAATTCCATTTCACGGTTTGCTTAAAACCGCTTTTGACGGTTTTGAAACCGCCTAATTTTGTATAGGCAATATGATTAAATTCTCTCTTATCTTAAGATCTTGAAGGCAAAAAAGTTCCAAGAGCTGTGGCTTATTGTTTTCCTCGCTTAACTTCATATCAAGAATTTAACATTTTAGTTGTTTTAAGGCATAAATTTGCATTTTACCAAAATTACTTTTCCATTGAAGTAAAATAGGCAAAACCAACCACTGCTGAATATGCCAAACTTCTTGCATTTAAATTACAACATTTCGGAAGATTCCAATTCGTCTTTAAAATTAACTGCATTTCTTAGCAATGAAGATGTGATGTTTTGATTTAATTTTAAAAATGCGTAGAAAGAAAGAAATTTTAATAAACTCATTTGCGGAAGTTTTTTTTTTTTTTTGATGATCCAAGGAGGTGCAAATCTTCGAAAGATCCTAGTAAACCGACTTACTAGAATGCACGATTTACCGGACAAGCAGTCACATGTGGTGCTTACGTACTAAAACCACCCCTGGACTACACTGGCTCTTTTTTCAACCCTGGCGGGACCACAAATTGAGGTATTACTTGGTCAGGGAGAGCAGGTTAGACCATACTTCGATTTATTTCCTTATCTCTCATGTATGCAATGTGGTACAGGGGGGTGTTTTACACGATATTTGTTTGTTGAGTGTAAATACTAAAAAGAGCATCAAAACAAAAAAAAAAATTAAATAAAAAAAAAATTTTATACGTGTAAGACGCCCCTAAAATGAACAGCATCGAATCAACTGTTCGTTCGAACATCAATGTTCGAAAAATGGAATCTTCGCATTTTCTAGCACACCTACGATTTTTTTGGGCGAAATTGAAAACCCCGACATCAAAAACGTCGGTGTTTTCTAGCATATACCCGTATACGAGATTGTTCAAAAAGTATCGCCATTTTTGAATTTCCGCCGGACTATCGGACATGTGCTAGAAATCTCCAATGGTTTGAGGTCGGATGTTTTTGAATTCGCCCAAAAAAACCCGTAGGTGTCCCAGCTTATATACTTAAACATAAAGGCTAACTGCTCTGCTTCTTACAATACTTAAACTTAAAGGCTAACTACTATGCTGTATACAATAAGAAGATAACTCGTGCAAAGATCTACCCCAATAGTTAGCCCTAATACAGTTCTATGAACGATTTTTGCAGTTAAAGTCTCATTCACATTCTAACAGTAGTAATGATCACTTTGTATGTATGGTATCTATTGTTCGGCTATCCTCTGAACACCACTATTAATATGTATTAAATTCATTAAAAAATCTTACGTGTAAGTTGTTTAGTTAATAGACAATTTTTGAATTTCCGCCGGACTATCGGACATGTGCTAGAAACCTCCAATGGTTTGAGGTCGGATGTTTTTGAATTCGCCCAAAAAAACCCGTAGGTGTCCCAGCAGTCGGTAGATTTCATTTTTCGAACTTTGATGTGTGAATAAACAACTGCTTGAAGAGTGTTTGTTTTAGACCATTCATACACGTAACGACTTTGTTGCGACTCTTATTGCTTGTGTTTGCACTGAGCGACCGATGCCAAGCAAATATATTGACACTGCTCACTCTCTGTCACATGCAGACATGCCAATTTTCACCAATGAGGTTATTGAAACTTTTCATTGAACTTATCATTTTCTATACATTTTTAAAACAAATTTAAAACATCACAGCTTTATTATTAACATCTATTGTATATTGTAGTTTGTTTTAACGTATCAACTAATTGAATTAAAGACAAATGTTAAAATATAAATGCGTGCAGGTTGGCATAAACAGCGTTGGTTGTTTTTACTCGTTCGGCGGATTTTGCTGTAATGCAAAAGATATTTGGGTGAAATGCTAAGTTCTTGTGATTTTCCGTTTTATATACAATATAATAAAACTTCAGATAAGAATGCATTTTACTAAAACACCTCTGAAAAATTGTTGAATTTCAAATCAGTCAAAAGAGATTTCTGGCACACCGAGAATTGCAGTTGGGTTGGAATTGGGTTGAAAGAACTTTCTGGTACATACCTCTCACAAAATACCTTTTTCGGAATATTTAGAATCTTGAGTCAGTGAATTCCGAAAAAGTTTATACGGTTTCCATCAACAAAATCCAATGAAATTGTTGTTGGAATCTTAAGATTTTTGAGTGGAACCTTTACATTTTCAGTCGAACAGCAAACAATCAATACTTTTGAGAGCGAAAAAAAATTCGAAGTCCGAACTTCTTCATATTTTCATAGTCTTTGGTTCAAAAAATTTTATTTTTTCTAGTGTAAAAAGTGATTCTTGTTAAAGCGTAAATGTTCCCAAATGTAAACATGCACTAAAATTTTTAAGAGTTAATTAAAACGGAAAACACTATTATGACATACATATATGTAAGATGTAGGTGTGTTCAGCCCTGAGTTGAGCGCAGTTGAGAGCAGTAGCAGAGGGACATAAAGAAGGCAAGGTCGTTTCAAGCTACGTTAGTTGCTGAACAACGTTGATACAAGTCGGCCACAGTTGAAAATTCGTGGTAATTAACAATAAGGTTGATATTCAAATCAATATCGCTGTTAACTTTTGATGAAACCAACATTACATTACATTATATTATTATGAAGTAATACGACGACTGGAGAATTGGTCTGACACGTTTGGTACTCCATGCCGTATTATCAGTAATAAAAGGTCAGATTTTATGTCTACAAACTTCTCCGATTTCTGCAGAAATAATTATGTTGAGCAAGTGTTGGTGATTAACATTAAGGTTCATATTCAAATCAATATCGCTGTTAACTTTTGATGAAACCAAACATTATATTATATTACACTATTAAACTTTACACACTGAATTAAAATAATTAATCAATTAACAAGCATCGTCTTTACATGCATAATACAATATATATCGATAATTAAAAAACATTCATATTATGTACGTCATAATAGTGTTTTCCGTTTTAAATAACTCTTAGAAGTTTTAGTGCAGGCTTATATTATGTATATATGTATATCGATAAGTAAAAAGCATTTATTTGCTGAAAGTATGCACAAAAAGGAAAAGAAGAAATAAGAATAACACTGTCACGTAAATATTTTCAAAAATGTCAAGATGCACAAAAACACCAAATAGTAAAACAAGTTTATGGGAGGGTAGTTAGATAAGTCAGTAACTTGTTGAATTTCCCGCGTAGAAGCTTAAATGTCTGTTATACTACGAATTTTAGAAAAGTCATGCCTAATTTTATTTTTTTTTTTTTTGTTAATTTGACCAAAAACAAAAAAGTTTTTCTAATAAGAACTTTCATTTGGATTCCGGTTTTTAATAGGGGGTTCCCTCCTTAGTGGTCCGATTCGGCTGATTCCGACAAATGTGCTGCGTATGGTAAAAAGAAAGCTCTCTAGCTCAAAAATTGAGGGACTAGTTTGCATACATACAAACAGACAGACGGACATGGCTAGATCAACTCGTCTCGTCGCGCAGATCAAGAATATATATACTTTATGGGGTCTCCGATGTCTCCTTCTGTGTGTTACAAACTTCATGACAAACTTATAATACTATTCAATGCGTGAAGAGTCTAAAAAACATTGTGGACAACAAAATAATCTTTTAGCTTTTGTTTTGGATGAAGATAATGAAAATATGCAGGAGGTAAACACTAAGAGTGAAATAGAGCCATTACAATTCGGAATTTCCAAAAATAAATTGACTATAGCGATGAGACTGATAATATTATTTCACTCACTAAAGCCTCATTCAGCGAGAAAGTTTGTGTTAGGTATCCAAATCGTGCCTCATTTCAGAAACGAGGCACAGCAAGTTGTCATTTTTTAAAATAAATTCATCCATCAATGAGTTGTCCGTATCAGAAATTAATTTCTCACAAAATCCTGATACACCGGACAAAATTGACAAATTGCTACTGCAATGTTTTCATGAACAGCAGCAGCACAATAAAAAAGTAGTCTCTTTTCCTCTCAAAAGTGTTATTCCCCAATATTACCAACGCTGGAGTTCTGCAAAGATTTTGTTAATATGAAAGCTAAACTAAATAAGTCTTTAACTGTGGTTTCGAGTAGTCGATTCCAACATTCAAAGATGCAATCGATACCTCATCTTCATGAATCCTTACTTATAAATTCTCGTTTTTCACCACCACTTGTTGTATGTCAATTTGCTTTGCCTTATCAGCAGCATTGTAATGATACTGTCAATTTCAAGATTAATCAGGTTACTCATTCACAAATCATCACAAATATACAACGACAGGAAAAACAGGAATATCTCTGTTGCTAATTTAAATGATCTATCTGCTATGACTTATAATTCTGAAACTATTAGAGCTACTATTTCGTATACTGTTTTTTGTAATACTGCTTCCAATGCAAATACAATTGTTTCCCAAAAAACTTCATTATTATCATCATCTGTGTCTATTACCTTCTGTATATGACGCTCAAATCGAATTTGCGAGAATCGATTTAACGACTATCGATTTTTGGGCTTACGAGGGGAAACAAAAAAAAAAAACGGGAATTACGCTGTGGTGGGGAGGGAAAGTGGGTGAACCTATTTTTTGACCACATGTTCGTTAGTTTCGTGCCATCTGCATCAGTGTGCAAAGTTGTGTCGCTGTGAGTGCATCGGTTCGCCTGTGAGATTTTTTTTTTTAAAACAACTTTTTACATTTCGGCGAAAACGTAATGGCAGATTGTCGAGAACAACGCGCGAAATTTTGTTTCCTGTTGGGGAAATCGGCCGCGGAAACTATTGTAATGCTTAAGACTGCTTATGGGGATGCTGCCCTAAGTAAAACCAGAGTTTACGATTGGTTTTCACGTTTTAAAAATGGAGAAATGTCTATCGAAGACAAACTTCTTTCAGGACGCCCCTCAACGTCAAGAACTGATGAAAACGTCGACAAAATCAATGCCCTCGTTCGTGAAGACCGTCGCCGAACCATTGATAAACTCTGTGAGATGTCGGGAATGTCATGGAGTTCAATTCAGAAAATTTTGTCCGAAGATTTGCACATGAGAAGGGTTGCAGTGACTGGTTCTTCCATCATGACAACGCGCCGGCCCACACCGCCCTTTCCGTGAAGCAATTTTTGACCAAAAACACCATGACACCGATTGTCCACCCCCATACTCACCGGATCTAGCCCCCTGTGACTTCTTTTTGTTCCCCGGACTCAAAAAGAATATGAAAGAAAAGCGTTTTGCCACTGTGGAGGAGGTGAACAAAAAATCGCTGGAAGGCTTAAAGGACATCCCGATGAGTGAATTTAAAAACTGTTTTGAAGAATCGTTTGGAGAAGTGCGTTGTGGTCAATGGAGAATACTTTGAAGGTGATCAAAATTTGGTGTTAAAATATTAAGAAATAAAGAAGTTATGACGATTTTCCATTTTTTTTTGGGTCCCCCCTCGTGTGTTTACATGAGGCAGTCGACATCGGTTTGACTAAATCGATTCTGGTTTCTTTGTATTATGTCAGAGTTGCCATATGCATAAAATATAATGTGATTTTATCAACAGAATAAGTTATTTTTTAAAATCACATTGAATAAAATAGTATATAAATGTAAAATACTTATCCTGATTTTTAATAACGTTCTACAATGATTTTTCAGTATATAAATCACAAATTATTAAAAAAAGATAAAATAAAGCAAAATAGTTCTACCGATTTACAATACTGAAATCGGTTTTCATATGCTGTTTTCGTCAAATCGATTCGTGCATGAAAATCGATTTGAAAAAGTGTTTATACATAAGGTTGTCGTTATATCGATTCTCGCAGAATCAATTTGAGCGTCATATAAACAAGGTATATAATAACATCATTGAGTGTCTTATTAAACCGATATCAACTTCCTTATCGAAATCAAATAAAACAGTGTCGTCTTCTAATTTACGTTTTGCTAACAATATCAATTCAATTTTCTAAATTCTGCAACCTCAACTGGTAACAATCACAACGAAAACTACAATCGTCACCAACCATACCAACAATCATTAAACAACAACATATTGAATGACATCAACAATACGTATATGACTTTGCCTATATCGGCAACTATGTTCACGCCTGCCCCAACTTCCCCGTCCTGTTTAACTACTACAACCGCAGATAGTACCGTTGCTTCGATTTCATCGGTCTCATCATCATCAACATCGTCCCGTCGTCAAAGACACAGTATTGCCGGCCAGATGTCTTATATGAAAATATTGGGATTTGGTGGTTTTAGCAAAAAAATGGCTACCAGCGCTAATAGTCTCTTCAGTACAGCTGTCATTAGTGGTAGCTCATCAGCTCCCAATTTACGTGATATGATTCCAGTATCTTCATCAGGTAAGATGTTTTATTTATAGAACAAATACTAACTATGCTTTTAAAAATGCCTGCATTTACTTTGCGCAGATCCATTCAGTAAACACATATACATTTTTAAGTACTATCTCCATCTTTACTTATGATTTCGAGACCCTTATTTTGTTTTCTATTAAAACTTATCTTAGTTTATTTAAGACTAATAAGGGCACATAAAAAAGAAACGCAGAATTTGAATCGCTTTCCATATTTATTATTTCATCATCAGTAACATTCTCATTCATTCTATCATTACTAAACAATTGGTTTCTTTTTTTTCTCTCGTTATGCAATTTCACTTATAATCAGTTTTTCAAGGTTTCGGTGACGTACCTCCAATTCGACCGCTCGAAACTTTACATAACGCGCTCTCGCTGAAAAAGTTGGATAATTTCTTAAACCATATGACCACGTTACAACTTTTTAAGACACCAACTGGCTCACCGCCTCATAAACCGGCATTATTACCAAAACAACAAAATGCAGCTATAAATTTATCTCACCATGATATGTTTGGTCCATGTGATCATGGTAGTGAGGGTTTCGCAATTGGACAACAACAACAACAGCGACAGCATCAACTACAACAGCAGCAACGACAGCTTCAACAGCAACAACAACAGGAGACATCAAGGACGTCGCGCAAGTCATCGAAACAATATTAATTGTTCGTCCTCCATATGTTCTTGTTTGATTTGTCATTAACTCACAAGATTTTTTTATGACGATTTTGGAAAAAGCTCTTTTGTTTTTTGAATATTTAATAATAGTATTAACTTCTTTTTATTTTTTTGTGAATTTATAATTGAATCGGATGTCAGATTGTTCCAATTGTGAAAATGTTAAATACTACAACTTTGAAAAATATTTTATTAATAAAATTGTGCTCCGCAATTATAGACTGCGTTTCTCTTGAAGAGCCCATTTTACCTTTAACGTACATTATTAGTGAAGTTACAGCGCAACATAAAAATTACACTTAAATTGAAAAGAGTGCAAGCAATATAAACTAATAGTGTATTCACACTGAGCTGAACTCGAGTTCATCGACGAACTCACACGAACTCGAGTTCAAATCTACAACAACCACAGGGAAAATGACTGAAATTCGTTGTTGTTGTAGTAAATTTGAACTCGAATTCGTCGAGGAACTCGGAAAGAACTTGGTAATGATATTGGCCACTCTGCGGCAGTGCTGCCAAGTTTTTGGTCATATCCGCCTTTTTTTGGTCACTCTCGACATTAAACAGCTGATTATGCACAAAACAATTTGAAGAAAATTTTAAATTGTAATTTTTTTCTTCAAATATTTATTTATTTGAAATGGCATTGACAAGGAAAATGTCATTTATTTGCAAATAGTAGCGAGCTATGCCCTTACTCACAGCTATGTGTGGTCAGAGAGCTTATGAAGAAAACTAATCCCAAGAGCTATCCTACGATGCACCAAAGATGGAAGACTGATAAGAAGGAGCCTATCAGAGTAAGATGGCAAACGCGAATTAGGATTCCAGTTTAGGCCACGAAGGGCAAACAGAAGGAATTGTTTCTGTACAGACTCAATTCGAACTTGATTATTTATATATTGCGGTGACCAAATGCAAGAGCAATACTCGAGGAGTGGACGCATAAGAGATATAAAAAGATATAAGGGTCATTAAATTCAAACCAAAAACACTCTTCGCTTTATTTACGATAGAAGAGATATGTTTGTTAAAACACAGCTTGGGATCAAACAGGACACCAAGGTCATTAAAAGTAGAGACTCGCTCGAGTTGAACGTATTCAATCGTGCATGTAAACAAATGAGGTTTACACCGATGATACGTCATGAACTTACATTTGGCGATATTTAGATATAAGTAATTAGCAGAACACCAAGAATGTAAAGAATCAAGATCCTCTTGGAGTCTGAGTTGGGAGGCACCATCATTAAATGAAAGGCACAATTTTACATCATCAGCTTACATGAGGACACGAGAATGTGAGATGGAGAAAGGAAGA